>JAWDGP010005328.1:122500-170000 GCA_033675545.1 Elysia crispata | reverse complement strand
CCGTCTGAACTATGCTCGTAATTATCATTGACATGCTTGAAACATATGAAATACCCTGAGGAGGACATCCGTATTAATCAGTCATTCAGTTATTCGACCCAGCACCATTCAACAACCAAGAAAGAGACCAACCTCACGATGCTTGCCTGTTTCTATCTTTCCTATCCTACCAGCTACAGTCTCTCGACCCTACCAACTTACCTGCCAAGGCAGCGGTCAACCCAACAAGGAAGAAAACTAGGTGCTCCATACTGGACAGGAATGTGAAATGTCTTTGCGACTAAAATGGTCTATAGGACAGGAAGAACACCAGTGCAACTGCGAGACTTCTGAGATCACAGTAAAACTATGGACATCATTTGGCTTTTATAGACCATTTCTTCGGATTTTCTTTATCACGTGTAGCAACTGGCACAAGGCTCAAACCCACAGCATTAACTGGCCTCCACAGACTGTAATCGCATTACGAGACAAAGTATTCGTGACATTTCAGGACCAGTTTGCGTCGTGTTCCCAGAGCTTCTGTCATGATATCGTGATTCCTGGCTTGGATCTCGCGTGCACAACTGGCCTAGACTGATGTTACTTTGGTCACCGTGGTCCAAATACATGCCCGGCGGACTTAGGGGACGTTGAGAAATCTAGAACTTTTTCCGAACACTTGTTCTCAATATTGCATATTGAAGCAGTCCTAGATTTGCTTGAGCTTATTGGATAAAAAAGAAAGCAAAAAGCATCGTCTGTACTGCTTATCCTTCCTTTATTTGATGCTATTAGTTCTATTTTTACATCATAGATAAAAACAGTATGCAAAGCACGTTTTTTTTCTGTCCCATGTGGATACCAAATTATTACTGTCAGAATATGAGAAAAACATAAAAAAAATCATTACGTAAGAAATATTTTTCAAAGTCCCTAATTTCTCAACCTTAATAATGAAACCTAAAAGTTTGAAGTCAGATGTTTCTGGTTAGGTCCCTTAACTCCTGGTTTATGTTTCTTATACACTGAAGTAAAATTGAGAAGGTTTTATTTAATAGGTAAAATTACTATGGTAGCTTTCATGTTTGAAAAGAACAAAACACAAAAACAAAAAAGAACAAAAACAAAACAACCAAAAACAATCCAACTCATAGTTTTTGTGAACGCAATAGCCAGTTCGTCACATTATGAGAGACAAAGGGAACGTGACACTATATTGTAGAAAAGAAAAAAAAAATGACACCAATTATTGACATGATAGAATCATAAAAGACTCCTCAACAAAACAAAACAAAAAATATCATCTTGGCTTTGTTATGTACCTTAATGAATCCATTTTTATTATCAATTCTAATTCTTACGACAAAAGAATTTCACAAAAAAATTAATTATTGTGAGTTCATCAAGCAAAATTTACAAAGCCACTGCCACGACTGTCATTGCTCCCAGCGATGTGAAAAAAACAGTGAATTCTGTTTTGTCCCGGTGTAGTTTAATATCCTGCTATAGGCTCATTGTTAGGCTACAGAGTTCCGCTACATGTGCCTGTTGCGGAAACCCATAGTCTCTTCACTGACATGATAATAAGCTTTGAAAAGGATTCTCAAATAGTTTAGGGTCTTACAAAATCAACCACTTGTTCTAACTGGAATGTGAAAAAATGAGAAAAGAGATCTGTTTGGCAGGAGTAATATTGTTTATAACGTAACATCATGTATTTAAATAGATCTAACTGTTTCTATTCTATAGTGGTGTGATTTGTGCTCAATCTTTATACCTTGATTATAGGATCCAGAGTGAGTGAGTGAGTGAGTGAGTGAGAGAGAGAGAGAGAGAGAGAGAGAGAGAGAGAGAGAGAGAGAGAGAGAGAGAGACAGACAGACAGACAGACAGAGAGACAGAGAGAGCCAAAAGAGAGATAGAGATAGAGAGAGAGAGAGAGAGAGAGAGAGAGAGAGAGAGAGAGAGAGAGAGAGAGAGAGAGAGAGAGAGAGAGTAAAAGGAGAATGAGAGTGGGAGGAGGTTAGATAATATAAATAGATACAACAGTGACAAACAGAAAAGCTGACAGACAAGTAGATACTCAGACATAAAAATGTACATCCTTGTTTACCATACCAAGTTTGTTTGTTGTTAATAAAAAGTTTTCACCTACCTCTCCATCTCTCTTTCTATCTTTCTTCATCTTTTGCATGCAGCATTTCACTCTCTTTATTTTCATGTATATTTTCCTCTAACTTATAATTATATCTCTGCCCATTTTCATCTGTTTTCTTCACACTCATGTAGTGTTTGTGACCACCCTAGTTGACAAGTACCGATCATTTAAGCTTTGCAAGCCAATAATTCTCTATTTGTTTATTTATTCCGTTAAAGACCTGAGGTAGACAAAACTAGATCACAGATTTCTGAACGTGAAATATTTTGTTTTCGAACAACGTTATTCAACAGGTTTGTCTTCTTAGTCTGTTGGTTCAGGTATCAGCAGAGAGGAGAGGGGACCGTGAAGAAAGTACAAGGATGGAACCACACCTATCATGTTGGCAACTTTTGGCAAGAAAATAGTAATCTAAAGCTGAATTTGAGGGAAGTATTTAATGTTAGGCTAGAGAAACGAAGGCAATACGACGAAAATCTAACTTTGGAGGTTCTAAGTTAAAAGCCTGATTTATTGATGAAAAAGAAAAGCAGAGTAATATCTATGAAATAATTTTACCTATCTCTGTCTCTCACAGCTCTCTGTGTCTGTCTCTCTTTCTCTCACTCACTCTATCTATCTATCTATTGACATTCTATATCTATCTATCTATCTATCTATCTATCTATCTATCTATCTATCTATCTATCTATCTATCTATCTATTTATTTATCTATCTATCTATTGAACGTTCTACATCGGTCTTTCTATATATCTATCTATTCATCTATCGACCGATCTTTCATGTCCATCTATCTATTCATCTCTCACATCTCTCTCTTTCTACATTTTTTACCTCGCTCTTTTTGCCGTAACTCTTCATATTAAAATGGAATGTCAAGAGTTCACGAAATTAAAACTCTCCATCTTTTCAACAGTTACTCTTTCCCCATTGTCCAACCCTTTTCTGGCTGTCCGTTTGTCCTATTTCTCTGACATTCCTTCATGGACGCGGAAATCAAGAATAATTAGTAATGGCGACCAGTTGCGGTAGGAAAAAAAAGGGAAAGCCACAAATGAGTTAAGATCCGGTTTCATAAGAAGGGAGGGAAAGGTTCAAGTAAACCTTCTACCTCCGTTATATATTTGTTAAAATTTTATGGAAAATTTTTTTACTTGCAACATATTTGAAGCATAACGCCGTCGACCATACACACATACATACACACACACACTCTCTCTCTCCCTCTCTCTCTCACTCTCTGTGTATCATTGTCTGTGTTGCTGTCTCTCTCTCTCTCTCCCTCTCTCTCTCACTCTCTGTGTATCATTGTCTGTGTTGCTGTCTCTCTCTCTCTCCATTCACCTCCCCGTATATTAATTTTCTTTCCCCCTCGCGCTGTATACCTTCATATACTTTCATTTCCATTCTCTCCCTTCTTTATCCGTTTACTGTATTTTCTTTCTCTTTGAAGACTCTAGTTCTTATTGACTATTTCTCCACCTACCCACCCCTACTCTCCTTATTTCTCTCTCTGTCTGTCTTTGTCCCTCTGTCTATCAATCTCTGTATTCTGTCTCTCTCTCTCTGTCTCTCTCCCTTTCTCTCTCTGTCTCTCTTTGTCCCTCTGTCTATCAATCTCTCTATTCTGTCTCTCTCTCTCTGTCTGTCTCTCTTTGTCCCTCTGTCTATCAATCTCTTAATTCTGTCTCTCTCTGTCATCCTCTCGCTTCCACTGTTTGGTAAAGCAATGGTAAAGTTTGACCTTTGGCCATAGACCGTTGATGTTTTAGATAACGGTTGAATTTCCGTGTATTAAATTCTTCGGGAAACTTACACGACCTTGAACTTCTTCATGACAACAACAGGTCACCAGTAATTACACTATGAAGAGCCGAGAATGCTCGCGCAGAGTTAAGAATAATCATTTTCGTTGCTGGCTCGAACCCCACGCCAAATGATTTTCGTGTCTTGTTTACAAAATAGGTATTGAATCATATTGCTTTTATCTGGCTCCACCAAACAATTGTAATTACATGTACCGTCCGGTTAGTTCTCCACCATTCTCCGAGTGCATAAGCCCCATCAATCCCCAACACTGGGGTGCACCATGGTAGAGGTCACACCCATGTCAGGCCTGACGTCATTACGAAATGACCACAAAAAGATTTAAATTAGTATTGGACTTTTCAGGTCAAGGCAAACAACCCAACGCGGATGCCGCTACCTTAATAAGATGGTGGCTTGTTAAATGTTCTAGATAAAAGAATAAGACCTATCCTTTTTACTGATATCGTTTACTCATCTTGACAAAATATTTCCCGTTTCCGTCCTGTTTGATGCTTATATAATACTGCTGAAGCAGGCTGAAAGAGCAAAGTCCTCTGAGGATAAAGAAAGCGAGGCTGACATATAGATAATGCGAGAGATATTTAAGGTAATGCTCTTTTTGTTTAAAAAAAAACTACAATTTAAACATTGCTTTGTTGTCACGACACAAATCTTTCTTCCATCCCAGACTGACATCTTACATACTGACCCAAATGATAGTGAAACAAATATTTTGAACATCCATATAAGTTTAGTAAATATAATTCTTCAACCTTTTGACGGTTTATTATCCTTAAATTTGCTTTAACAATTGGAAGAAAACACCGTTGAGTTGGTCTCATGTTAACAGTTTAAGTTGATAGAGGCATGCCTCTGAAGTGCAAACCCCTTTTAACAAATATTTTATCTTTCAGAAACACATCAAGATGAAATTTACACAAGTGATCATCTTCATCGGTACTTTCGGTAGGTAGAAGTGGTGAAAGAAATAGTAGTACCACTATTATGGTGATGGTGGTGGTAGTAGTTGCTGTAGTTGTAGTAGTAGTAGTAGTAGTAGTAGTAGTAGTAGTAGTAGTAGTAGTAGTAGTAGTAGTAGTAGTAGTAGTAGTAGTAGTAGTAGTAGTAGTAGTAGTAGTAGTAGTAGTAGTAGTAGCAGTAGTAGTAGTAGTAGTAGTAGTAGTAGTAGTAGTAGTAGTAGTAGTAGTAGTAGTAGTAGTAGTAGTAGTAGTAGTAGTAGTAGTAGTAGTAGTAGTAGTAGTAGTAGTAGTAGTAGTAGTAGTAGTAGTAGTAGTAGTAGTAGTAGTAGTAGTAGAAGAATGACAATTGTAAACCTTCCATATTCAAAACTTTCCAAACTTTCTCCAAAAATCTAAGAATTTTGAAATTATTTTGTTTAATTTCACTAAATCTGTTAGAATAAACGAACATTCTTCTTTCCAGTTTTCAGATCTGCGATTGTGTGGCGTATTGTAAAGATATCCTGAACACATTGTTTTTATGCATTTTTAAAAAAAAACCTGAAATGGAATTTGTCACTAAAAATTGGTTCGGTTGGTCAGTTGTCATCATAATGTGTTAGGTGCAGTCTTTTTGACTGCTAAATAAAATTCTAGAGCGTGAGAAAGTTATACTCAGTATACTCAACCCAACAAGGTTATAAATGCATAACTGTTTTAGCTGGTGGTAAAGTCTGCAACTTGTTGCCTAGAGAATTATTGGCATCTCTTGATGTATTGAATCCACATAAAACAAACCGCCTCTACAGGACTCTAGATCTCCGACGGGGTATCAGTGTTTCTATATACGGAAAATGGGTCGATAAATCCAAACATTTCTATTAGTTGGACTGCCTTATAGCAGGTGCTTCTAGAGTTATTACATTTACTAACCACAGTAAACTGAAGTTTTTCATATAAAGCTAAACCTGTTAAAGTCTCACTTGCTATTGAACGGTTTGAAAAACCAAATAACTTACATGACTAATACTTCACATAATTAACTGTGGAGTTTACCTGAACACATTGGTGCGGTATATAAGCATTAACATTATGTTAATCTTTTGAGATAAAAATATACTTCCCAGCAGTCGAAACAATTAATAATATTGGACATATTATTATATGAATATAATATGAAATCTAAACTTCGAATTGGAAAGGCTTGATCTCTCAGTATTTACCTTATGTCACAGATATGTCGTTGAAATATTTTTTGTATATTTTTTTTCAGCTTTGTCTGGTGTTTGCGCCAGTGATTCGGGAGTAAGTACGCTTGTTAAACATGCACTTTCTCCGCAAAATGAAAGATACATTTTTTTTTGTATTTCATGAAAAAAATAATTTCTTTGAACCAATACATAGAAGTACTATGTTGCTTACTATCATATTATTTTCTTTTAAGCAAGTCTAAGCAACAAACTTGCAGAATACCTATTAAAATATTATCATTTTTACAATAGTTCAACAAAATATTATATATGTTGATTTGTTTCCTTTGCTTGAGTAAAATAACTATATTGCACTTATTGAAAAAAAGTTTACCGTTCAAAAACTTATACCTACAATTTGTAAGAGAATTTTGCCAACTTCATCTCAAATATCCCAAATATCATGGATAATATTTTTAATGTTGACACTGTCTTATTTAATCAATAATGAAATGAATCATTGTGTATCAACAGCTGAGCCACGCCGACAAGACTGCCGGAGATGTGACAAGAGTTGGTGTATCTCATGCTGCTTCCCAGTATGTCCACCTCTCAAACTTTCTTTGTTTCCTCTGCAGATATATGATAATCACGTAATAGGATGTGCGAAACAAGCCTTCTTCTATGCTTGAAAAAAAAACATTTTATATATTGTGTACATATCATCACCTGGCCAAGTGTAACTCCTTTTACAAATATTATTTTTTCAAAGTTTGACTGATATAAGTGATCTTATTGCGATGTAAGTCAATTATTCATAGCGACGTCTAAAACTTTCACCCCACTTAAATAAAATAATAGAAGTTTTGACCTCTTTACCAAGTTTTCTCATTACATAACCATAAGAAATATTACAGTCACCTTCATCCAACTTTTCTAACAGGCTCCTTGCTCCCGCAATACGTATAGAGCAATTAATTGGTTAGTTTTGTCTTACAGAGACAGGTACGCCAAATAACTCAGGGTGTAAACAGTCGGATTGACGATACAGAGGTTTAAAGATCAAATCTTAACCTTGTCGAATTAAATACTCGCTTACATCCATCTCGCAAACTCTCTCTTTGGCTTTATGGAATCCCATGAAGGTATACAGGTTGAAATGACTTACACTGCCTCCTAGTCTGGATATCTACAATCGGCAAAAAAAAAAACAAAACAAAAAACAAAAAACAACAACCAAACCTTCGCGCTTGTTGTATCTACTAAAAGACTAAACCCTTTAAGATGATGTAGATTTGGAAGGGATAAACGCAAAACCTTTTTTACATAGAGGCTCGGTCTAAGCAGACCTAAAGACGGGCTTTAATCTGATCGAGAGAGAACATACTCGTCCATGAATAAACTGATAGGGTTTTATACTTAGGCCACACTGTTTTAAATTAGTCATTATAGGCTTTAATAGAATATTTCTTTATTGTGCTTAATGTATACGTCTCTTTAAATATGATTGTCATGTTTCGATTCTTCATAAGGCATGTGCTGTCTAAAAAACCGTTGGTGGGCAATGATCTGAGCAGATTCTGTCCCTTGGTAAGTTGAAAGCTATTTATTTCTTCCATAAGAGAACTATTTTCTTTGACTAAAGTTTACTTCTTCTGAGCGTCTATCTATCAAGCGAAAAAATAAAGTTAAAATTTCATTAGATTTAACACCTACCTCAACGAGCACACATAAATGCACTTTGAACTGTATGTCCTTAGCTTCTAAAAATAAAAAAAAATATAGAGAAGCCGTGTCGAATGAAAAAAAAATGCTGTTGGATTAGAAAGACTCCTTGTTTTAATTAAAGATCGGATATATGAAAGCTTTATTGTAGAATTATGTGCATGGCGAAATAAATTTGAAACAAAATATATTATAAGACTTTTTTTGTTTTAAAAGGCTGTTCCATTCAAATAACAACACAACTGCAACAAAATTCTTTCGTCTAGAATGACAAAAAAAACTTTCTATATTGAGTTTCGTTCCAGCATGAAATTATGAACACAAGAGTAATACATATATATATATATATATATATATATATATATATATATATATATATATATATACACATATATATAAAATCTTCAGCACTGCCCAGTGGGCACGCGATGCTCTGTGGAGTTTGGAGCCCCTCACTGTGTCAGTGTTCTTCGTGTCGGCCATGGTGGTCACTTGGGAAAATATTTTGGCTTCAACTTGTTCGACAACTTCAGCGGCCGCCGTTCATTTCTCACCAAAAGAAATCACTTGCTTGGATTTGATCGTACGTTTTTGTGTTGCTTCTTAAGTATGAGAGATATTTAAAAAATGTAGCAAATAAGAACTTAGCTGCCTGGTAAGGATACAATACCAAACTGAAGTGATAATTTTCGAATAGACAGGTACTTAAAAAAAAACAAAAACAAAAACAAAAAAAAAACAGAGAGGGGTGAGAGAGAATAGTAAAATAATTAACAACTTATTATAATTCAAAGAAGGCAAGGAAATTAGTATCACTTTTAAAACATTCAGAAAGGCTCAGTACCAAATGATTTTTTTTACATCATTTTACAAAATACATTTAATTTAGTGAGAATCCCGTTTAAGATTCAAAGTGAAAAAAAAACTTTTAAAGAAGTATTTTTAAACGTCGGAAAACATAGCACCATGTCATAATTTTGTTGAGCACAGTTGACTCTGTACTTGCACTGCTGTGCGGGAATTCATGTTCATTATAATGAGGATCTCTAGATACATTGTAATTTTCCCAACTTAGCTAACTTTTCATCATTAATTACTGTGGCTGTGTTACAGGTTGTGCTCCACTGAACCCCGCCTGTATCGCGACAAGACTGGATCATTTCCAGCAATGCAGATTCACCTTTGACCTCCGGTTCCACCGCTGCGTCAAAGTGTACGTGAGGAATGGGTGCGCCATCTTCGACCATCCCCACCACAACCTTTTCTCGACTCGATCCGAATGTGAGCTGTCATGCGGATGGAAGCTCACGTATTAGACGTTGACGTACCTCGACGGTTTGATGCAGCTTTCATTTCTTTGAAATTGCTCAGCGAATCAATATCTCATGTGATGAAAACAATCCTGTATTTATTTCCTTTGTGTGTAAATGACTAATCGAGCAAATTAATGAATTTGCAAGACTGTTTGAGGTAACGGCTATGTCTATGGATAACTCCACGACCTCATAGATAACTTTGGCAATAGGAAATGTAACAAACTGTTTATGCGGAAACAAAATATGTAATAAAACCCCCCAAAAAACACAGTACTCTAAAGATTACATTAAGAACTCGTTGGCCGAAAAAGCTTTCATGAAAAAAATATAATTTCTTTACAATAAAAGTGTTTGCGTTGGCATAAATTTTCACTAAAATGATTGCTTAGTAATTTAGAATACTTACAGTTTAGTAGGACATATTTATCTTGGAAATAATCCAAACAAGCATATTTAGCTCATCATGGTTAAGTGCGGTAATTAGATTTTTGTCATGCACGATATAGTAACATTTTTTTTAATACCGAAATTATAAATCTTACAAGAAATAATTGGCCGGATTGAGCAATTTTTTGCTGAATAAATACCTGCTGTGTAATATTAGTATGAAATTAAGAGGCATTCATAAACTCAACCTAATCAATATTGGTATCAGGTAATCTCTGTGAAATAAAAAGATAAATCTACATAAAGACCTCTTTACCTTCAAGACCTAGATTAGATCAAGATCTAGATCTCAAACTTTAAAGTCTTTCTCAACAAACTTAGAGAGTTCTTTACTCTCTTAAAAAACACATGCAATCTACCCTATAGTGTCACTTGAATGGAAGCCAAGGTGTGACAGTCGTGACTCTATTTTGAAAGGGCATTTTCCCTTTGACGACGGTTTCAAATTTAAGATGCCTCGGATGCGTCGTTATTTCGTGAGATAATTTCCATTTTCATTTCGAGGAAATTCCTTAATAAGGTCGCATGTTTAGAACATTAAAAAAAAAGAGAACACTATATAAGCCGAGGTAAATTTTTTTAGTTTAAAATGTCATAATGGCTGGATATATCCATAAATAATTAAGGTTGTGTGCTTTGAGTGTGCATGTTATTACTTATTTTTCTCGTTTATGGTGCCAAAAACTTTTGATTGTATTTCTCATTACACAACATAAGGCTAAAAATATCAACTGACAAAATTTCCTGAGATGTACGAAGATCTTAAAAGAAAGAGTGAAAAAAAATGTTTGACAATATTTATGGACCTCTAATCTTTCCTGTTTTTATCTTGCTATTGGTGTTATGGTATGGCAATTAAGATAGTGTTTCAATATAAGTTTAAATCTAGTTACTGTACTATTGACATTCTAAACCTCCCAAACTTCCTCCAAAAATCTAAGAATTTTGAAATTACCAAAATACTTTCAATTATACTTAATGAAGTTTGTGATGCTTCTACCCTCGGACAAGCTCCAGTTGATGTGTGATAAGAACGCTCGCCCGTGCACGATAAGCCGTGTTCCATTCCCACACCGCTGGAGGCTTTTTTTCTTCTCAGTTCCGCTCAGATCAATACAAAAAAAATTATCTTTGCATAAATCAGTCGCAAAATTTCCGACATAAAGCAAAACAATAAGTCACAAATCACATTCAATTCTCCTAAAGGAGTTTAATGTGTTGTCTTTATTATATTAACTGTTACTAAGCCACGCCTGTTACCTACCCGTCGCTTTGTGAGTATAACTAAATCTGGCACATACATAGACACACAGCAGAGTTTCAGGCTAGATGCAGTAATACGTTGCATTGCTTTTTAAAAGGCAAAATTAATACATTTTGTAAGTCAGGGTGAATTTGGCAGAAGTAATTATTTTCTTTTGTTTTCCTTTTTCATGAAGAATTCGAATTGTCTGCTCCTTCTAAATGTAAAATTCTAATAGGCAAAAAAGGTCTTGACCTTACTTTCCCTCTACACCCTTGATTACTGCCTCGAAACAATCAATGGCTTATCGTCTCTATCCAGCCAAACTGTCGATGGGAAATGATAAAAGCTTGTTCTTACTTTTTTCAGACTATTGAGCAACACTAATGAAATCTTTTTTCTCCCTGTTCTGGTTATTGGTATGGGTATTAATTGTAATCTGAAAATAATATTATTCTGTAGGACAATCGATATTTTCATAGAAAATAGACTTTACTTGGAAATAAACATATATTTTTAGCCCTCAGTCACAGGGGAAAAAGACGGAGGCACAGACAGAGAGGTAAAAGAAAATGGAGATGGATAGTTAATTAGATAGAGAGCACTGTAGGCAAACAATGATAGAGAAAAGGCAGCGAGAGAAATTATAAGAGATGGTAAGATGTAGACAGAGAATGGAAAAAGATTAAGGCAGAAAGATAAAGAGAAGGGAAGAGGAAGTGCAAAGTTTAGGAAATATGAATAACAAAAAAGGTATAGACTGCGACAGAGCGAGACAAGACACGGAGTGAGAGAGAGAGAGAGAGAGAGAGAGAGAGAGAGAGAGAGAGAGAGAGAGAGAGAGAGAGAGAGAGAGAGAGAGAGAGAGAGAGAGAGAGAGAGAGAGAGAGAGAGAGAGAGAGAGAGAGAGAGAGAGAGAGAAAGTATGCAAGACAGAAGGCTTGAGAGAAAAGGAAAGGAAAGAAAACATAACGTGAGAAAAATGCCAAGGTACCAGGTTGGTTGATGAGCACATTCATTTTACTTAAAACTCTTATTATTATAAGATATCTTGTTATTATTTTATAAACACATACTAATTACATTGTTAAATCTAAAAGCAGTGTAGCCAAACTTAAACTTGAACAGATAAGATATAAAAAATCGACATTGGACATTTTTAACCGAAAAAACACGTCTGAGGATTTTTATCTTCATTCTCCAATCTTCCCTTCAATTACTTAAAGAAAAACTATTCACTCTAATGCCAAACTATCAATTTGATACAAATACACCCGGGCAGTCTTTCTTGTTAGCTAGAACACAAAAATGGGTCTTGACATCTCCATTGAAATCTCTCAGAGATAACAATCTTTCATAATAAAATAAAGCCCTGATACAAATAAATAACGAAGTAAGAACAATTAAGAAGAGAATGGGAAATCCCAATATTTTGAAAGATCTTTATAATCGCCCATGATCATAATTATGCTCTAAAAATAAATAAGCTCCACTAGGCAGGTTTATTTTTGTATCGACATAGCCTTAATACTCGTATGAGCGTTTAGAGGGGTTTCAAACACATTGACATGAACTCATGTTTGTTATCATGAGGGCGGGAATGCTAAGTGGATTCGCATCTTTTCCTATCCACTTATTTTTGGTGTTACTAGGCTTTTAGTTCATGCTTTAAGTTGTTTGAAAGCAAATTAATTTTAATCCATTCAGCTTATCCCAGAAGCCTAGGCCGGTATTTATTATTATTAAGTGAAGATGGCGTTTACTGCTTTATGCCGTTTAAGCTTTGGACACCAATCTCAGTTACTCATGCAGCCTTTTTAACTTGTCATTGATGATACAAGCCTTTTCTTTCCTTCTTTATTACCCAACTTTAAACCCTTCCTAAACATTTATTGGCTCTTTTTTGGCACATAATTAAGCCACACCCATTTGACTTGCAGCGTTTATCAACTCGTTTCTTTCCAGTTTCTCTATAACACATTTTTAAACTAAATTTCCCTGACCATTGTGTTCTCTTAATTCGTCTGATAGTTTAGGAGCCATCTTGCTGTGTTATTGAATGCAAGCGCAGTAATATGGCATCGTCGTTGATTGCGGGACGTGTTACGAAAGATCACCATGTCATTCTATGACAGCTTAGATGGCAGGACCGACCTTTGTATCTAGCGGAACGCTGACCGGAACAACTGCACATCCACTTAGACAATAACTGCACATCCACTTAGACAATAACTGCACATCCACTTAGACAATAACTGCACATCCACTTAGACAATAACTGCACATCCACTTAGACAATAACTGCACATCCACTTAGACAATAACTGCACATCCACTTAGACAATAACTGCACATCCACTTAGACAATAACTGCACATCCACTTAGACAATAACTGCACATCCACTTAGACAATAACTGCACATCCACTTAGACAATAACTGCACATCCACTTAGACAATAACTGCACATCCACTTAGACAATAACTGCACATCCACTTAGACAATAACTGCACATCCACTTAGACAATAACTGCACATCCACTTAGACAATAACTGCACATCCACTTAGACAATAACTGCACATCCACTTAGACAATAACTCCACATCCACTTAGACAATAACTGCACATCCACTCAGACAATAACTGCACATCCACTTAGACAATAACTGCACATCCATTTAGACAATAACTGCACATCCACTTAGACAATAACTGCACATCCACTTAGACTCCTCTGATCTCCCTGATTCTGAGGATGTTTTCATCCAGACAAGGAATTATGCGATTTCTATAATGGAACATGGACCAATGCCAAATCCCAGCCCCTAATCTGGTTAATAGTTCCACATTTTTCCCATCGTACTACGAACAAGGACCAAGAAACTGAAAGTATGATTGCTTTTTAAGCATGGAAAGCACATTTACATCATTTTAGTTCTAACTCACAGAAATCAAGTTTGTTTTTCACTTTAGTTTTACCAAAGAGAAAAGGAAATACAAGTTATGCATGTAGAACCGCTGATGGCCAATACGCCTACTTTCCCTTTTTTTTCCATTTTATGGAAACCGAAATCACAACCTGAAAGATGTAGAAATTAAAACAGTCCTCACCTTTCACTGTATTCAAACAGAAAACCAGTTGATAATGTTTAAAGTTTAAACAAGTTTTTCATTTTTGGCTCTAAATGCAGTTACCAATATATAGTTCCAGTCTAGGCTTAGGTACCGGTATCGCACTCATACACCAAATTTAGAACTAGATGTAGACCTAAATCAAGATGAAGAAATTTGTAGACTTAAAGCAATATAGGTCCTCTCTCTGTAATATTATTTATCTCGGATTAGGGCTGGTCGGAAGCTATCAAGAAACAGACCTGGTTTGATTACATATCGCTCTGCAGACTGGTTAGCCTGAGTTGTTCAGCTCTTTGCGATAACAATGGTTATTAATTTTCCTTTCCTCATTGTTAAAAAAATGATGCACATTTGATTGAATGCTGATAATTAATCGTTATTTATACCTTCTGAACTTAATATAGTGTTCCAATTAAAAAGAATATACAACCGCTGCCAACGTAGCCACTCTCTCCTGCTGTGACTATTAAGTCAGCTATTTTTATCCATTTCCCTTGGCTCCAATTAGAAATCTAAGTAAAACTGTTCCAGTTCCCCTTCCTGTTGCAGATTCTATGGGCTAACAGATTGTTGACGTTAAGCAGCCTTATTCTATGCTTCTCTTTCACCCGAATTGAACCCTCGCCGAAACGTTTTTTTTTTTTGCACTTGTTTTATTTTTCTAATGTATAGTATGATTGTGACTAAAAAGTTACAAAATAGTTTTGTTTTAATTTTTTTATCCTTTTTTCTTTTTCAAGAACATAAAAAGAGAGTTTTTGTTTGTAAGATGGCAGAGCCAGATTTCGAACTTTAAACCTTTTGCCTAACCAAATACAGGTTTCAAGGGATTTGCTTCACTGATACCCACAGTAAAAGTATATGTAAATAAGTTACTTATTGCTTCATCTTTTGTCTAAATCGCCGTCTCTTGTGCCCAAGGTATTTTTATTCATATAATTATTTATGATAAAGCTTAACACTACATGGAGCAGAGTTGGAGAGTTAGGTATTACATTTAGTTATGGAAATCAAATTAAAGTTTTTGTTTTACAAAACACGAAACCCATAAGGTGCTTGGTCTTGGTGCGTTCAATGTGACGTTTTTTTTAAGTTTTCAGAATTGCATGGAGAGCTATGTAAATGTAGTAATAACAACGAACGAGAAGAAAAGTACATTGATTTATAATGTCAGTAATTTTATTCAGCAGGATTTTTCATCTTTGCGTATCTAAAGCAATGGATTTTCAAGCTCTTTACCATTGATAAATACAATTTGTGACATTTACATGTAGAATGAAATTATCTAAACTAAAACACACCTAAACCAAGCAAACACTATCACGTGCACACTTATAATTATTCAAAACGTATAACACAAGGAATAACTAGTAAAAGTTTAAATGTACTATCAAGCTCCTTTTTTGCGAAAATAAATGTTACAGTTCACTCATCTCAAATGCCCCCTCCCCCCCACACACACATGTTTACACGCTCTTTTGGAAAATGAAAATCTTCTTAAAGAAAATATTCTACTATAAAAGACACGTGTTTAAGTTAATCTCCCATAAACATTTCTAAATCTTTTCTTTGACAGGACGCTGTTAATTCTGAAGTATTTTTGATAGAGTTAGAAGTTACTTACGAACAAATCTGAAATCTTTCAATACTTTACTTCTATGTTACTAACGTTGTATGTATGCATTAGATCTCTGCTAAAGTAAGAATGATGGACGGAGACAGATAAATAAATAATAATGGTCGCATGATTAGTTAAACGATGACTTTAGGCAGGTTTAGATAGTCGCTAGCATTCTCGAAGCTCTTCAGATAAGTTAAAGTTTAGTCTAGTAAGAGAGTTTCCCTCCTGCGCATGACTGTTCACAGTCAAATCTGGACGAGAAGAGATTCTGGTGGGGACTGTCAAAGATGGCGCACACATTCCTCACGTACACTCTTACACATCTTTGCTGGCGGAGGTCAAAGGTGAACCTGCACAGCTCAATCCGATCAAATCGTGTGGCGAGGCAGCCAGGTGTCATGGGAGCACAGCCTAGGTAGGTGGAACAATGATCTACTGTCATCATGTTATTAAGTTCTAATGACCATCTTAAACCTAGTGTGCTGAGATAAGTTTTTATTAAAAAAAAACAAAAAACAAAAAAAAAAAACATGTAGTTTCCTCTAATCGAGGGTATGATAACATTGACAAGCACAAGTAAGATTGTACAATGTTTTTAGATTTATGGGAAAAAAAATTATCCAGAGTCTCTGATACACACACACGCACACACAAAATAGGAGTATTTGATGTCCAAATGTGTATAGGTATTTGTTAATCACCTCTCCCTTCAAAGAAAAAAAAGAAAAAGAAAGAAAAAAGGAAGGTAGAAAGAAAATGCAATGCCTTTCCAAGCGTCAATTCGCTACTTAGCCACAAAACTAAACAGTATTTTTCTCTGTTACACTGATACAATCTAAATACTTGACATTGTAGCTCAAAACTTACGACCAAATCCAAACAAGTCGCGTTCTTTAGTGAGGCTTGTGTCTAAATCTGCAGTCTGGCTGTACAGGTCGAGAGCCCTGTTGTTACCCAAGTAACCACCGAGACCAGTGTCTACAGCACCGACACACCGCGGGGCTCCAAACTCCAGGGAACACCGGGTACCCAGTGGACAGTCCTAACACAGATCGAGACACCGGAAATGTTTGGTTCATGATAGTGTATTGCGCTAAATCAACGCAAATTGTTAACTTCCGAGTTATAGTAGGGATTACAAGAAAAAAAAATAACATCTAAAAACATAAATTTACTCAGACATATTTTGTTTATGTCGTTAATGACGATGTTGATAATAATGATGTTGATGGTGACTATGATAATTGTGATAAGGATGATATTGAAGTTGGTTATAATGATGATGATGCCGTTGACGACGACGACGACGACGACGACGATGATGATGATGATGATGATGATAATGATGATGATGATGATGATGATGATGATGATGATGATGATGATGATGATGATGATGATGATGATGATGATGATGATGGTGACTATGATGATGGTGATAAGGATGATATTGAAGTTGATAATAATGATGATTACAAGAAAAAAATAACATCTAAAAATATAATTTTACTCAGATATATTTTGTTTATGTCGGTAATGACGATGTTGATGGTGACTATGATAATTGTGATGAAGATGATATTGTAGTTGGTAATAATGATGATGATGCCGATGACGACGACGACGACGACGATGATGATGATGATGGTGATGGTGATGATGATGATGACGAAGACGACGACGACGACGACGACGATGATGATGATGATGATGATGATGATGATGATGATGATGATGAAGATGAGAGAGGGAATGAAGATAATATGCAATATAAGAGGACAGATGTGGGGAAGATAGAAGATGGAAAGGAAAGTGAAGAAGGTGAGAAGAAGACAGAAGAGTGGAAGGAAACCTCTAAGACAAAATCTTTTGACAAAGATTTTAATTTCAGTCGTGAAAAATGCGATCAAAAAAAAAAAAAAAAAAGAAAATGCGCAAGGTAATGTTTGAAAATGCCGATGGGGAGATAACTATTATGAATACAATGTGGAAAAAGGGATTGATGTGGTTAAGTTTCTCTCTGAAATATATCGCAAAAACAATTTTAAAAAAAATTGCTTTATTTTGTTTCCAATTGATGATTTATTTTAGAAGATAGCCTGAAGTCCTTTTTAATAACGTATATATGCATATATATAATATGTAAATATATACACACATCTATATATATATATATATAGTTTTATAAAACTCTTTGCTATATTTTACAACCAAGATTACACACTAGATGTCAAGAAACAATGAGGTAGCCCTCTAGAGGATAATCAATTTTTCACAATAGTGTGGAAAGACCGTTAAAAATTTTGAGATATAGACTTATCATAATCATCTAGGTACAGAAAGTAAGAGTGGCTTCTGTCAGAAAGGAATTATGAGAAAAACAGATAAACAAGATAAAAGACGAATGTCATTTGGCAGAGCCAAGTAGATGAACAGAAAGATATATGGTAATGTACAAACTGTGTGAAAAAAATGGCACTGGCTTCACACTCACCAAAGGGCAGAATCCGTGAAAAGAGTTGTCCACCACATTTTTGTCAGCAAATAATGGCCTGGAAATAGAAATAATAGTATTCAGTTTAGACAGATCCATATCGCCGCTAATTACATTTTTTGTCAAACAAATTATGAATAAAATAAAAGATGAACAGGAAAAAGCAGCAGCTGGTTGTGTACGTCATAATTTATAAGGGACACCAATTTTATATCTTATGCATATGGCGAATCAATGTTTTTGAAGATGTGATATCATATAATGGTGTATAAATATATATATATATATATATATATATATATATATATATATACACATATATAATCATTTATTTGAATTAGTTGAAAACAACCACTTACGCCCGTTTCAATTATAATCCTTATTGATAAATAAAAAGTATACAATAAGATAAAATTGAAAAGAAATAAACCTAGAAATTTAAAAAGACGAATTCTATTTACTGACCTTAAAGTATTGGGATTTCAAAGCTTTTTCGATTATCAGAAAAAAAAAATCTTCTAATAGCATTAATTATTACCTTGTAAAAGGTTGTTACCTACAATCTTGATATTTCTGATTTAAATCAAGGAACTCGTTAAAATTGTACCCTCAGCAAGACACATGTAGCCCTTCATACGCCATAGGATGGCAATACAGATCATGCACAGTAAATAACAACATCATTGTATACATGTAACAAACTTGTTCAGTGTTTAAACAATGATTGAAATCTATAACTCAGGTACAGCAGTGATGAAGAAAAACATCGATAGATCTACATGCCGTTATTCTATTTGATTCTTGATATTCAGTGGGTAGATGAGAGGTCTTTTTGTTTTTCATCTTTAGCCACAAAAGACTTGGTGGTTACGAAACGTTCCCAACATTAGAATGCACAATCGTGTAAGAAACCTCGGCTCACTCACCGTGCCACGGCTTTCTTCAACCCGCCCACAAGACTGTCTGTGTAGCTCAGCTGTTGAAGCGAAACAGAAAAACCAGCGAGGGAGAGATATGATCATTAGAACAACGGCAATGAAAAACTACTACCAGTTAGTATTGACTCATGTGGAAATAAGGAGAAAGATGTGATGTCACTACTGTTTCTAAATAATTTGAAAATAAAAGAAGTCGGGCTTTTCTTATTCGCCAAAAATATTACATTAAGTAATGAATTTTATTCAACATACATTACGCTTACACTATAGCAAGATTGGTCTAATAACAGCTTTTCAATACGCTAAGGATTCTCTTGTTTTTTAGAGGCGAAAGACTATTTAGTCTGATTCTCTTTTTAGAAATTAAGGAAGGAAACGACCGTGAAAGAAATGAGCACTATCCCGTTTGCAACTTAACTTTCTACCGTTCCCATTTTTATTTTGATATACTGAACGAGCACACGACACTATTACTTACTCCAGAATTATTAGCGCAAACTCCAGACCAAACTGAGGAAAGAATAGAGAGAGTTTAACATTAAAATTCACCTTTCTCTTATTCTGACCTGGGTGTACAATCTTGAGATTCATAGCAATAAATGTCCAATTCCCCGCGGTAATAATCTCTACAACTCAAGGAGGAATAATATCATTCTAAATCACAATGTTATATGATTTTAACCAAACAAGTTTTGTCGTTTCATAATGTCCATTTCATAGTTAAAGAAAGTCTCCTAAATAACTTGTTTTATCAGTTTTTTACCCTAAAAATGGTATACCTTAAAATGGTAATAGTAATGATAACTTTCACAAAGACTTAACTTCAATTATAAATTGTTTGAATGATGATACCAATCAGTAAAAATATGCCCAATACGGTAAGCATGAACACTCTCATACCAACAATCTTACATCTTACAACTTCAGAAAATAATTATAATGTAATTTTATAAGTTCCTATAAATTACTGATATTTTCAGCTTACTTCACTAACCGAAATTTGGTTAAAAAAATTTTTTTTTTATATAAATGTTATTTATTTGCTTGTTAGTATTGCACAAAGCAACTTACGTGTAATCAGTATTAGATTAAACATATCTTCTGTGAAATATCTCTAAAATGCACTATTACAGTCTGGTATTACTTACCGATAACTCCAATAAAAACCAAAACTTGATTCATCTCCATTGTTGAATTGTTCTCCTTGATTGTGTCAGAAAGACAAAATTTAGCTATTTAGAGGAGAAAAAAAACGAAGTAAAATATTAATGCACGCTATTTGATTGACAATACATTGATGAAAAGCTCTAAAAGTTAACAGTTTTTTTTTATGAAACAACTACATGCAAAGAAAGAAAAAGAATTATGACTAAAGTCTTTGAGATTACATTAAATTAGGAAAATTACTAAACCGGCATTTTAAGTATTTAATATATTCTGTGGACATAAACCTCGGTCAGACAGGTGCTCTAGTAAAACATTTCACGTATAATCAGATAGTGGTGGTGGTTTTGATGCCAAGCCTGGTGCTTCTGGTAATGTAGTCGCATCCTACATATTTATACAGCCCTATCAATGAGCTTGACAGAGAGCTGAATCTATCATGATGTTACGGGTTATAGTCTTCCATTTCGTGCCTTCGAATCATAGAATTTTCGAAATAAATAATTATGCACGTATTTAGAAGAATCATACATGGAATTAGGCTAATCTAATACTTTAAAGAAGTAGGAAAAAACTTCAATGTATTATTATCATTACATGAACTGGGTACTTACAACCTTTTATTTTATCTAAGATGCTTGAATCTTCGACAAACAGACAACTCTTCTCCTCCACATGAGTTTGTGTCCAGACCGATTCCATTATCAGTTATATAGCGGACAGCAGGAAGGCAACGGAGAAACATGTTGTCAAAATGAATCAATGTTACCTACGAGAGGATTGTATTCTCCGACAGTTGAGAACTAATAACAAAGCCAGTAAGTACTAAAAGGATTATGTACTGCCCGAGGATGTGAAATCAACAATGTTTGTGGTTTTTCCCTTCACAGAAGTTCCGTGAAGTGTTTGACTTGTGTATTCAGTGAGTTAAAGTGTCACCGCTGACGTCAAAGAAGCCTTTCGACGTTGAATGAACGAGTCCACTCAGTCCAGATAATGGAAGCATCCATTCCTACTGGACAATGCACCATCGGCAGGATTAACCACCCGCCATACTGACCTTGACATGATCTCACTTTTCCGTTACGCTGAAATAAGATTACAAATTGTTATCTAATCAACCAAAGAAAAAAAAGACAAAACGAAGAGGCAAGATATAAATCAATATATATATATATATATATATATATATATATATATATATAGAGAGAGAGAGAGAGAGAGAGAGAGAGAGAGAGAGAGAGAGAGAGAGAGAGAGAGAGAGAGAGAGAGAGAGAGAGAGAGAGAGAGAGAGAGA
The DNA here is from genome assembly GCA_033675545.1 of Elysia crispata. Taxonomy (NCBI): domain Eukaryota; kingdom Metazoa; phylum Mollusca; class Gastropoda; family Plakobranchidae; genus Elysia; species Elysia crispata. Next base: position 148,518 of record JAWDGP010005328.1, on the reverse strand, counting down.
GAGACAGACAGACAGACAGACAGACAGACAGAGACAGAGAGAATTATAGACAGATATTAAAATAGAGATAAACAGGTAGTCAAACAGGCATACAAAAAGTCCGAGACAGGCAGGAAGATAAAGCGATACACAGCAGAAAGAGAGAGAGAGAGAGAGAGAGAGAGAGAGAGAGAGAGAGAGAGAGAGAGAGAGAGAGAGAGAGAGAGAGAGAGAGAGAGAGAGAGAGAGAGAGAGAGAGAGAGATAAAGAGTGAAAAAAGTGAGCGAAAGGAAGGAAAGCAGGTAAAGAGGTAGATAGATCAAACGTAGATAGATATTAAGGTTGATAGATTCTTTCAATTCATGTGCATAGAGAGAATTCGGACATTTATATGATTTTACGAAAATTGCCATCGCGTCACATAAGTACCTATTTATAAGAGACCCTTTAAATCTCCACTTCTCACCGGTCATCTACCTCCGCTTCCTCATAAGAATTATACCATAAAATCTTTTTCTTTTCATTTTCTGAATTTGTATTTCTTTCTAAATACAAACTACCTTTAATATCTAATAACAAACAAGCACTAACCTAACCTAACCCGGTTATTTTGGACTTCACGCCCTATACCATCACCGTCCCCAGCGATTGCAGTGAACCTTGCAACATTCTGTACACTGCCCCTTCCCCACCCAATCACTGTTCCCGTCAGATCTCAGCTCTCACAATTTGATGTATAACCTGTGAAAGTCACCTTCTTCTGTACATTTCTGATGAAGCCGCATTCAAGGCAAAACGCTTATACGTTACATAAATAGTTGTGTTTCTTTTCTGTCCCGTGATTATGTGTCGTTTCTTTTCAGGCTCTATGATACTTGTAAACTTGTCTCTCTGCATGCTGCGCTCGTATTTTGAACCGACGACACTGCTGATGTTTATCCTCCGTTCTCGTCAGGCATGAGGAGTGCCCGGTTAATTAAAATTAACACGCAAGAAGAGAGAGAGAGAGAGAGAGAGAGAGAGAGAGAGAGAGAGAGAGAGAGAGAGAGAGAGAGAGAGAGAGAGAGAGAGAGAGAGAGAGAGAGAGAGAGAGAGAGAGAGAGAGAGAGAGAGAGAGAGAGAGAGAGAGAGAGAAGAGAATTAGTCATATCAATGAGACACAACGAGTATTTTCAAACCGTAACTTACCCTCCCAACTACCACTAACCTGCAAAGGTCAAGTCAACCAAGGCAGGACGACACTGAAGCCTTTGAACATCTTAAGGCTCGTCATGCTTCAAGTCAACCAAGGCAGGACGACACTGAAGCCTTTGAACACCTTAAGGCTCGTCATGCTTCAAAATCTGACTTTGACCGTTGAAGAAACGATAACACCAATAGGGAGGGGAAAAGATGTCTAATTACCTGCCTCAACTTGCACTTTGACTGGGATTAAATGCAGTTCTCACTCTTGGAAAGGGTTTATTCAGATCCCATCGTCTCTTTTTGGCAATTTTTCTTACTTGAGTTCTAGCGATGTGCTTACTTTTTGCATCCACAACTATCAATAACTTTTGTTATCAATTATTGCATTGTTATAATCGCCGGTGGCTAGGGGGTAGGTGGGGGGAGGTCGGTGGGGTGGGGGTCGGGTACTATGTCTTCCTTGATATCTGCAGTCGTTTGGTCAGGTTATGGTCTCATCTTTCAGTTTCGCCTTGCCTGACGGAGGCTTGTTTGAAAAGGTCTGAAATATTTTGTCGATGACAGGCTATATCATTAATAAAAAAACACTGGCTGTGCTCATTATATCCTCTAAAACCCATGCAATTCTATAAAATCCACTCGATCTAAACGCATAATGCGCCACAGTCATAAAGAACTTAAGGCAGAGCCATATAAATGGAAAATATCCACAGAAATTTTAGTCTGTAATCTGTTTTTTTTTTCATTTTTTTTTTCGTCAAGTTTCTATGTTAAATGAGGAAATTGGCTATCCCTCAGTCTCAGTTTTTTGCATTTTCTTTTTCCTCTGTCCGTCTGTCTGTCAGTATGTCTTTCTGTCTATCTCTGTTCTTCTCTCTCTGTGTGTGTCTCTCTCTGTGTTTCTGTCTCTCTCTCTCTACCATATGATCGGGGAATTTTAAAACTTTGAAAGACTTGTTGTGGACCAAAACATAATAAAGAATCAAAGATAAAAAAAATATTAACTGAGCTTCTTGCTTTAGTTTCCTTTATCTCTCACTCTCTACCTTTTTCTCGTCTAATTTTCATTTATCCATCTTTCTCCCTATTTCTTTTTCTATCTCTCTATCCTCCCTTCCACTTTCCCTCGTTTTCTTCTTTCCATCTCGCTCTTGATGTCTCTCTCTTCCGGCAGACATTTATATGTTTTTCTCCCGCACACGGAAATGGGGAGGACTACCTGAATCCGGATCTTACATTTCGAGTAACTTTGACATTAAATCTCGTCACCTGACAAACGGCCTTTCGTTACAGTTGGAGAAGCATACATTTATACCTGTTAGTCTGCACCTTTTTTTATTTTTAACAAACACACTCTTTAACACTCTCTTCCTGTCTCAGTCCACTTACTCTCTCTCTCTCTCTCTTTCTCTCTCTGTTTCTCAGTATCTGTCTCACCCCGTCTCTCTCTATCTCAATGGCAATGAGAATTCAAGTAATAATAAAATAAAGAGCAACAACTAAAAAAAAATCTAAGAAAAGTTCAAAGAAGGAGAAGAAGACGAAGAAGAAGGAGAAGAAGAAGAAGAAGAAGAAGAAGAAGAAGAAGAAGAAGAAGAAGAAGAAGAAGAAGAAGAAGAAGAAGAAGAAGAAGAAGAAGAAGAAGAAGAAGAAGAAGAAGAAGAATAAGAAGAAGAAGAAGAAGAAAAAGAAGAAGAAGAAGAAGAAGAAGAAGAAGAAGAAGAAGAAGAAGAAGACGACGACGACGAAGAAGACGAAGAAGACGAAGAAGAAGAAGAAGAAGAAGAAGAAGAAGAAGAAGAAGAAGAAGAAGAAGAAGAAGAAGAAGAAGAAGAAGAAGAAGAAGAAGAAGAAGAAGAAGAAGAAGAAGAAGAAGAAGAAGAAGAAGAAGAAGAAGAAGAAGAAGAAGAAGAAGAAGAAGAAGAAGAAGAAGAAGAAGAAGAAGAAGAAGAAGAAGAAGAAGAAGAAGAAGAAGAAGAAGAAGAAGAAGAAGAAGAAGAAGAAGAAGAAGAAGAAGAAGAAGAAGAAGAAGAAGAAGAAGAAGAAGAAGAAGAAGAAGAAGAAGAAGAAGAAGAAGAAGAAGAAGAAGAAGAAGAAGAAGAAGAAGAAGAAGAAGAAGAAGAAGAAGAAGAAGAAGAAGAAGAAGAAGAAGAAGAAGAAGAAGAAGAAGAAGAAGAAGAAGAAGAAGAAGAAGAAGAAGAAGAAGAAGAAGAAGAAGAAGAAGAAGAAGAAGAAGAAGAAGAAGAAGAAGAAGAAGAAGAAGAAGAAGAAGAAGAAGAAGAAGAAGAAGAAGGAGAAGGAGAAGGAGAAAGGGAAAAGAAAAAAAAGAAGAGAAACAAGAATAGTGAGAAATATATATAAGGTCAAAATAAATAGAATGACCGCACTGAAAACAAAAACCTAACGCTTATCAAATTTGGTTTATCAAAATAAATAAAAAAAAAGAAATCAGTTATCTGTTCTAGTACACATTTTTTACAAAACTGGAGATCTGCTTTGATTCATTATTAAGTAGCTACGCTACTCGAAATTAAGAGCCAGTGATACACATTTTTTCCACGTGAGACAAGACAACTCTTTCTATGCATTAAAACTGGCAAATATTTGCACACTTTCGTTTAAAATGTCAAGTGAAAAACAAATGCATCTTGATCTTATACAAGATCTTCCTACTGGTGAAAATTACGTTAAGTTATGAGGATGATAAGAAAACTTATGAAAGTTTTTAACTCAGTTTGAACAGAACTTAGACAAAGAGGAATTGATCTTATGCGTTTTGTTGACTAATTCGACTTAACGGCCGCTAGATGAGCTCATTATCAATTGAAGACAGCGATTCAGTAATCTAAGCCATTCGATATTCTTTGCCTAAGTGTTTCTCTATTAAAGATATTGATTAGTAATCTCGCTCAGCCATTCGATATTCTTTACCTAAGTGTTTCTCTATTAAAGATATTGATTAGTAATCTCGCTCAGCCAGTCGATATTATTTACCTAAGTGTTTCTCTATTAAAGATATTGATTAGTAATCTCGCTCAGCCATTCGATATTCTTTACCTAAGTGTTTCTCTATTAAAGATATTGATTAGTAATCTCGCTCAGTCAGTCGATATTATTTACCTAGGTGTTTCTTTTTGGCTTTGTGGCCTTTACTTGTCTATCTGTAGGTCTTTAAACAATGTCTATCCCTGGTCCATTTTCCACCAGTCTCCGTGGTTAACTTTCAAATCGACTAAAGTAAAAGACAAATTTATCTAGAGAACTTTCGAAAGCCAAGAGTGACTTTTCAAAGTAGCGTCACACTATATCGTTGTAGTCCAGAATTTCAAATCTTCCGTGTTAGAAAATATATGGAAAAAGAGACTGATCAATCGTGTCTTCTCCACAAACAAAAGCTTCAAAAGACCTCACTTGAATATTTGACCATAGAGACATGCAATGCATGTGAAATAGAAGTTTTTAATTTTCTTATGCAGATAATTATCACTAACGATAGGAATGGGTGTATTACTACTACACGTGTTAAGCAGTTAATGTACTGGAAAAATAGTATAAATTGTGCAACGGCAATAACTTCATTGTTTTGACAAGACCGAAAATATGCTTTAAATCGGTACGAAATTTTCAACCGGTATCAGACATATTTCCTTGAATAAAAGGGCAAATCTTGCACCGTTTCTTCATGTGTTGCCTTTGGTTCTTCATAATATTTAGAGATGTGGTGCTTTTGAGTTCAAAACTAATACCGCTGCCTAGGAAAAGCGGCGCACTTTGTTCCACAGTTTCGATCAACAAACATAGATGTAACATTTAAGAGAGAAAGGGAGAGAGAGAGAGAGAGAGAGAGAGAGAGAGAGAGAGAGAGAGAGAGAGAGAGAGAGAGAGAGAGAGAGAGAGAGAGAGAGAGAGAGAGAGAGAGAGAGAGATCATACGAGAATCTTTTAATAGACTTCAGTATCTCTCCTAGTCTGAAATAAATGTAGAATCTCGAAAACAGAAAACCCAACTTCTTTTTATATTTATCCGAAAAGAGGCTTAGAGATGCTCTAGCGACCAATGTTAAGTACAGTAGACTGGGAAAATGTCTTAATCAACAGAGTCCCAATAAGCCAAAATTGGAGGTCGAAAAGCCCAACAAAGTGTAAGCGTCGACATCATAAAAGTTAAAACAATTTCGGATAATTCATTTGTTGGTTTAGGTCTTATTCAGACAATATTGATTTCATTTAAATAGTAGATTTCTGACAAATACCGTATTGAGTGAAGAGCTATTTTTAACGCACAGAAAACCTTGCGTCACACCCACAGAAAAAATCCTCATAACTAGTCATAAGTACTGTAGATTGTAAAAGAAAACAAAAACAAGTTAACAAACAACCCCAACTCTTTTATATATCTTTATATATATAAGATTATATGTATTATGGGCTGAATGCATCGGCGTCTCAGATCCTCGGTCGTTGACCTCACTCTTTCGCCCTCCTATTTTATCTTATCCATAAATATACGTATCTAGTATCAAGCAGACGCATATACACATAAAAAAATACCTTTCCCTTCACTAGAAAACATGGTTCTTCGAGCTTTCAGGCACGGTCTCTGTAATTAGGGCGAGAAAAGGCTTGGCCTATACAGAGACCCCCTACACCAAAATCTAACCCACGATTTAGAATAATGTCTAAAATCCACACCTGACATGACACTGACAGAGCTGGCTCTGCGACAAGTCACATGGACTCTAGGCCTCACACTACCTGCTGGAAGATGAGACAACCCGCCTAGCCTCAAATATATTTCTATAGCTAACATTCAACACACCGTTACAACGCTGTCAACTGTGCGCTAACATCTGCAAAATTTCGACACGTCTCTTATGTTGGGATTCACAGCTTCCATATAACTTCCTTTTTCAATTTTTTTTTGTAATAGTAGAGATTACCCAAAATGAAAAAAAAAACCATCACATTGAAGCTATGATTTATTTGATACAGATGATATGAGTTGAGACGAAAGATAAAACTTAGAAGTCAATTGGCCTCTGCCGATGAAGCTACTAATTCACATAGGCAGTCTAGGCTGTGGTCTGGAAACAGGCTTGATTTAGAGTTGAAAGGGATCCAACACAGCACAGTGTGAATGAAAGAATATAGCAGGTAAGAGATAGAGAATGTAGATTCAAACGCAGATATTGAACCAAGACACTCTTAAATAGGATGTATAGTAGTTTCTAGATCTAATCATTTGATTTTTCCAATGCTCCGACTGATTTGTCTACACAGCCGATGTTCTAATCTTTCCCTCACACATTCGCTCACTCCAAAGCACCCATATACATACACAAAATAATACATATATATATATATATATATATATATATATTTACCTACACTCCTCTCTCTCTCATTCTCTCTCATTCTCTCTCTCTCTCTCTCTCTCTCTCTCTCTCTCTCTTTCTCTCTCTCTACTAACTCATTTTTCTGGACCTCCATGTTTCTTTGTGAATGCTACTGCACGATTTTGTACATCAGCCTGCATCAGCGTGACCAAGACACTCTTTCTCTATTCGAGTTTAATCTAGGTTTGTGGTTGATTTTCCTACACGATTTATTTCTTTATTTACAATCACTTGCATCTCTAGATCCTTCGGTTTAACTTGCATCTCTAGATCCTTCGGTTTAACTTGCATCTCTAGATCATTCGGTTTAACTTCCTTCTTTATTTCCTCCTCCTCCTCCTCCTCCTCTCTCTCTCTCTCTCTCTCTCTCTCTCTCTCTCTCTCTCTCTCTCTCTCTTTCTGACTGTCTCTCTGTATGCCAGCACATGTGCCTGCATACGTGCCCTATCCATGGTGAAAGTGGAAAAATAATTTTGTTTGGGGATGCCTTTACTTTATTGTAAAGAGAAAATATTTAAAGTCGCCACACAGTTGCGCAGAGTGAAGAACAAAATAGTCTCAGATTTCCTAACAGCTGTTAACATTTAATAAGTATTATTAGGTATAATTTACACTCCAGATCATTATGTTTTTTTTCCAATGTTTGCAAAATTTAAACTTTTCTCAGAAAAACCAATGTCAATGAGTTGTGCATTTATATTTATATATGGGCAGTATTTATTCATCATATAAAAGAAAAAAACTTTTAAGATATAATGGATACAACAATATCTTACATAAAATGACATCTTCTCATCTTTTAATGAGATTAAAATTCGGTATCGGAAACATGTTTGGCGTGAAAAACAATAAAAAGGATAAAAAGTGAAGTCATTTACACCAAAAACAAGTGTGCACCCGTTGTTCGGAGGACATTTTTTTCAAATCTTTACATAAACACCATCTTTTAGACTGCAGAGATCTCGCATTGCTCTGGACCGTCAATAGCGTCAAATGAGAGAAGCACTCAGATTGACCGTCTTGAGACATGGCTACAGACTAGACAACTGGGTACTATTTCGTTACAAAAATTGGTACATCCGTCTCCCTGTCTCTGTCTCTCTGTGTCTGTCTCTGTCTCTGTATTTGTCTCTGTCTGTCTGTCTGTTTGTCTGTCTGTCTATCTGTCTGTCTCTCTTCCTCTCTCTCTCTCTCTCTCAATGTATATATATATATATATATAATTATATATATATATACATATATATATATATATATATATATTTTTTTTTTTATTTGCCATTCAAGAGCAGGAAACCTTATTGGGTTTGGCAAAAATATCTAGGGATGAGAGCATATTTAAGAAATTCCCAAGAATAGTGATAAAAATTTTTTACTTTGATTCATAGATCAGTTTGAATGGAAAATAGACGTAGATGATGAGATGAAGCTTTTACTTATACCTTACGGGCGTCCGCACGAAAAGAATGGAGCGGGAAAGTATTTATAGTCTTCGAGCCGTGCACAGCAGCGCTCACATTATCGTCCCTGCTGGGTTTGATAGTTCTGGACAATCGGAGAGAAAAAAAACCAGGTTGTGTCAACCGCGTCTTAATCTTGGCAAATGCTGAAACTAATCATATGTTGCACGTCAGTTCCTCTAAACACACTGGGGAGGAGTGTTCGCTCTATCTTATAAAGCATGGGAACACACGTCACTTCCGATACCTCATGCCAGTAGATTATGGGTCACAGAATCCGAAAATGCCATCCGTTTTAAAAGATCAGGATAACTTTGGATGTTTAAGATACCTGATGCTAGTAGATTATCGGTTACAGATTCCAAAAGTGGCATCCATGATCAGGATTAGTTTTGATACTACGGTGTAATTTAGTAGCGACAAGCTTTACTCAGCACGGATGATAATCATGTAAATTTACCAAAGGTGTAATTTAAAAAGTATAATTATCTGAATATAAACGTTAGACTTCATAAGTAAGCATTTTTTTTTTTGAAAAAATTGAACATACTGATTTTTTTTCAACGTTACGCCTAAAATTATATTAAATAATGTTTACTACCATGGCAATTTAGATAAGAACATTTTTTAAAACGTTATTCAAATCTAATTTTTAAATGGTTTTATTAAGTATCCTAAAACTCATCAACGAAAATTGCCCCAGACTTTGGCATTTTAAGTTTTGTTTACTTCCAGTTTTTAAATAATTAAATATACCACTGCATGATCCTTAAGAATGGCGTGTCTTTCTTGATTGACGCTCTTCAAAATTGGATGTACAAGCAGAAAACCCTTTCTACGAACTAAACCCAAGTGCAAATTTGCTGGGGCTGGGGTGCCTTTGTGTATTAAATAGGCGTAGAAATCGACTTGATATCTATTGTTTTAAGTACATGATCCTGATATAATATTATGTCTCCATCTATCTATCTTTATTTAGTTTTTAGATATATCTATAATTCTAAAAAGGGAACCTTCACCTTAAATACATTGAAATTCTAAGCCTAAAAGTAAAATCTAGATCAGCATTTATATCTTTATCTGAATCTTTAATTCTTAACCTTCTAGATCTAGATCAATCTAGAGATCTAAATCTAGATCTAATATTCTAATTGAGAATAGGCTAATTTAATATCTGTGTAAAGTGTTTCCGGGGATAGCCTACGAAAAGCCGAAAACAGGCATTGTCACGGTCCTCAGAATAGGACATAAAAAGGACCCAGCCTTCACACAATCAATGACTGTCATTAGAAAATGTGCATGGGAATCACTTGTTTCCGCAGTTCAGGAGTTCTTAGGGAATAGAAAACCACAGGATTCCCAAGAGGTTATTGAAAGCGTGTATTTTCGGAAAACTCATCTCAAATTCCTGAAAATCTGGGACATGTTAGAGATGAGCAGGGTAATTGCACCAAGACATCAAAATTATGGAAGAAACATATCGTTGTTTCTGGGATTACGGACTGTGGTTTGAAAGCATCATTTCAAGAGGTCCGTCAAATACAAAGCTGTCCCCCAATGTATGGCATTCTCCTCAATCTAACTTATCCCAAAGAATGAATGTTTGTCAAAGTGTTTTAAATTTTTCATTCATAAAGTCTAGCCATACGGGTCTTCATTTCGCTGTTTTGCTAAGGGGCCTAACTCATTGCAAGAAAACTAGACGTGATAGTAGAAAACCGATGCCATATTTGAAGTCAGTGACCCAGATTAATTTAATAAGAGTTATCAAATTTCATGCGACTGACAAAGAGTTAAAATTTGTTTCCCTGTGAAGCCATAAGAAAAAACACAGTTGTCAAGACAAAGTAAAATACTCTTTGAGTGCGAGGAAGCTTGGTAGCCTTACATACTATTTGCTACACAGTGGCAGTATTATTTGTAAGAAAAGCATCCTGCTCTGAGGCAGATCTTTGACCAATACGGATTACCATCACATTTATGATAGGTTTCCCCAAAATTGCGAAGTTTCATGAGAAAGCTTTGATTTTTACAAAAATTTATGGAACCTCTACTGTATCAAACTATCAAATGCTTTTTCACATTTATTTTCACAGGAAAGATGACTTCAGTGGCAGACAGGCGATATCGGAGTGTCCTTTTATATATTGGACTGACACTGGAAGTTCTAACGCTTTCACATGCGTCCCAGTCCAGTCTATTGTACTGCGATAATGATCTAAGAACCGCCTTTGCCTCTTCCGACTGTGAGTGTAGATCTAAAGGGGTGGACTCTATTGTTGTTGACTGCTCTAACCAAGGTCTTACAAGCGTACCATCTATGGTCCCGGGGACCAGCTCGCTGGTCATAGATGAGTTCATCCTTACCAACAACAGCATCACACGGCTGGAGGACACCAGCTTTCAGGGCCTGCGGGTCAGAGCTCTGGGTCTGAGCGGAAATGCTATCGCCTCAGTCTCTGACCATGCATTTGATCCACTGGCTCGGGACCTGAGAGAATTGCAGATGGACGGGAATCTGGATGGGCCGCCACCTGAATCAGCTCTAAATATCTTGACGGAACTGGAGGTACTTAACCTTGGGAACTTCATGGTGCAGTCTATAGGAGACAAACACTTGTATTTCCTTCCTTTCACGCATCTCAAATATCTCACTCTCCGCAGATGGAATATTCGCGTAATCGATGTTGATGCCTTCAAAGGTCCCGACTCTTTGCAAAGTTTAACTCTTCTCCAAGAGGAAAACATGTTTGGATTACCACTTCATACTTTTAGAGAAGAAAACTTGAAAACTTTAAAAAGATTGAAGATTTCAAAAACAAGTTTAAACGAAGTAAGTGAGAATTCATTTTCAAACTCGATTCTTACCAATTTGGAGGAATTAGATCTTAGCGACAACAGCATAACTCATATCAGAAGAAATTCTTTGGAAGGGCTTGGGCCCGCTCTGAGGAAACTCTCATTTGCATCTAACTTTCTGAGAAGCGATACATCTGATCTTGCAGGGTTAAGAAATTTACCACTTCTTGAAGAGCTTGATCTTTCAGGCAATGAGAACATCAATAGTATTCCCGATTTTTCTCAATTAAATAGTGCTGTTGATGTCAAAATCTTTCTTGGCAACAACAAAATCAGCGCCTTGCCACCCAACCCATTCTCTGGTATTACCCAGAGACTACATACTTTGGATCTTTCACAAAACAGCATCAGTAGAATGGACCAGGACTCGTTTAACGGAGTAACAAACCTTCGCATGCTAAGACTGTCGACACAGAAAGGGCTAGCAAGTGGCGAGCTAACTCTCCCTGGCTCTTTATCTCAGTCCGCAAACAGCCTAACACATTTGTTCCTTGATGGCCAGAGGCTTGATGTGTCGGCTCTTTGGGATATTGTGACTCACATGGCGAAGCTGAAAGTTCTGGATCTGAGCCAAACTGGACTGTCTAATATTCCAAACTTGGCTTTCCAAAAAATAATTGGCTTAGAAGAGTTATACCTTTCTGGAAATTCACTGACTTCGTTAGGACAGCGGAATTTTGTAGGTCCCAGATTCGCCCTTAAAAAGCTCTACCTAAACCAGAACCCTTTAGCGCACATATCGTCTTGTATTTTTGAACAATACCACAGCTTTCCTATTCATCTAGCGCTTCAGTCTGTATCACTTGTATGTGATTGCCGTTTGGCATGGTTGCTCAAAGCAGCAAACATTGGAAAAATTATTTTCCTCCATGGTCATGCTCCATTATGTACAAATCATAACAATGAGCCACTTGTGACAAAAAACGTCGATGAAGTTTGTTCAAACAGTAGCTATATTGATGCTCCATGCGAAAACCTCTACCGAGCTCCATCCTTAAACCTAAAAATAGTCAAAACTACAAGCAATTCTATTACTCTATCATGGAGTCTATCGCATACAACAGATATTGTAAATGATTTTGATGTGAAGATCTCAGATAATTATGGTGACTCTGGATATACTGCAAATCATCTAGAGCCACGGTCATTCCAAGTAGAAGCAAAACCGTTACACCCCAACACTCAGCATGAAGTTTGCGTTACTGCAAATTTCCGATTAATCAATAGTGTTACCGCCTGCACGTTTGCCCGCACCGAGCTGCTCAACAGTTCTGGACCAGCTGACCCAGCGGACAGCGATGACTCCCACGTACAGTACGCAGGCATCATCATAGGCGCCGCGGCGGCAGGTGTACTGCTGCTGGCTGTTGTCAGTATTATCGTCTACCTCCTTGTTTTTCGGCGCAAGCCAAGGAGGAATTACAGACCGGCATCAGCTGAGACCCAACCAAGAAAATTCTCAAAGTCAGAGTTACCCTCCATGACTGAAGACAGTCACACATTTGCTACCCAGCCAAAATGGCAACTTGATCATCGCAATGGATTGAATTCCATGCAGGTCGTGGCCATAAGTGACGGCCAGGTAAATGAAAGACCTGCCATAAACAGAGGTGCCAGAGTGGGTCGCGCCGCCATATTCTACCCGGAAGGCTCCTATATGCGCACGCATACTGGGGCTAGCAGCACTCAAGGTACTTTCGGTAAAGGCAATGTGAGGGCGGACCAACGTGACCAACATGTGTATGAGAACGAGAATGACTTTATGCCCAAGCGATCCTCTTACCATAACGAAACAATTGTATAAAATGTCATTTTTTTTTTTAATTGCTGCTACGCTGTTTGGTGTTTCACTCTATCGCTTTTAATTTTCGATCACTGTTGTTCTACTTGATGTTAAGCGTAATTAGGTTATTTAACCTGATGATAATTTCTTTTCTGTTTAAAAATACAACTTTAAAAAGACTAGGAAATCCAGAAACATATTGCCATTTTGTAAATATTTATTGAAAATAGTTCTTTAGCTTTCAAATATTGTATTAACCTATCTGATTGCATAGTTATAACTGTTTTTTTTTTCTTTCTATTCCAAGTTTGAAAACTAGCATCAATAATATATCCTGCTATTTTGATGAGAACCGTGCACAGGAAAGAAATAATACAGTATGTACTTTGACTTCCTTTTGGAACATGTTGATTACAGGAAAACTGACACATAAGCGTAAATTTTGCATGCAGTTAAGCTCGATTCTATTTATCAAACTGTTTCATGAAATATGATTTGTTTGAGATATACGCATGAGTTATAATTTATACAAAACGTAAAGCTTTTGGAAACAAGCATTCCATGAACAAATTGATGTTAACACTCCCTTGAAAACCTATATTGAAATAATTTTTACTTCTTTGGCTCCCCTTATTGTGAGCTCATATGACTATTAACAGTTTACAATGTTTCAATTGAGATGAATGCATGAAACATGATAAAATCATTTTAAAATAATGATAAGGGACAAATGTCTGATATTGTATACAGAAACTATTTACATGTACTTATTTTTTCATGATAGCTAAATGCAACAGAGAGAGAGAGAGAGAGAGAGAGAGAGAGAGAGAGAGAGAGAGAGAGAGAGAGAGAGAGAGAGAGAGAGAGAGAGAGAGAGAGAGAGAGAGAGAGCGATAAAGGGTCTGAGTGTGCAAGAGAAAGAAATGAAAAGATCAAGACCGGAAGGAAGAAATGCAAAGAAAGAGATAAGGATAAGATTATGATGGGGAGAGAAATGTTATGCTGCGTTGTTTGACAAGGGTTTCAGTACTCAAGATGACCTTACCCTGTAAAACTGTCCCCTCCCCCCCCCCCCAAACCACCCTATGTATTCTAAAATTTAAAAGTGTCTATCGATTTTCTTATATTCTTATGTCTCGTGTAATAAAACTTAATACTTCAGCGTTAAAAGTATACCGGTATTTTAAAGAGCGGCCATATTTAAGATCTTAGGTATTAAACTTCCTAGTAATACTGGCGATCAAGATTCCGCCCACAGATCATTCCTTGCCCCACAGGATTTCTGCATTAGGGTGTACCTTCAAAATTTCGGAGAGGAAATGAGAGGGACCTCAAAGCAAGCACTATGCAGTTGAAGTTTGGGAGAGCTCCAAGCCTGAGAGCCCCATCTCTTTTTCTGTGCCCCCTGTCTCTACCAGTATGCTAAGCTTAATTAAAGGTTACTACGACAACAAACAGCACAGGGTCCACTAAGTGTAAATCTGTAGTCTGGATAGCATGCTGAAGTTCACAGTTGACTGAGCATGAAAGCGAGGGAGAAAAGTTTCAGTGTGGTTGTGGGCATGTGAACTGCACATTAAAAAGACACGGCTGCTTTGAAAAATTCAAACTTCAGGCTGGAAGTTTTTTGTTGTTATTTTTTTTTTTCAACTAAGGACACCTTTTTTGCTGAACGATTGCTGTGCAGAGAAGAATATAGGTAGCCCAGTTACACTCGACAGTAGTGTTGGGGGATCGAGAAGAAGGGAGAGGGAGCCATCCGAGACTGAAGATATTCTTATGTCTTGGGGACTAGTAAGTAATAACTATTACAGGAGATGATATATCACTGTGCAAATAGTAATCGTGGTGATAGTACCAGAGAGTAATCTAGCGTCTCTGTCTGAAGGTAGTTGTTAGAGGGGAAGGATTGGGGAGAGGGGCAACGAAATCCTCCGTCACCTCCCTCCCCCCCCCCCTTTCTCTCTCTCTCTCTCTCTCTCTCTCTCTCTCTCTCTATATATATATATATATATATATATATATATATATATATATCTGTGGACAAAAAAAGTTCTATATTAATAGTTCATCTCTCTGCTGAAGCCGATCACTGGCCCTGATAGCTGATGATGTAGGTAGGTAAATGTATGATCTCTAAGGAGGTACTCATAGTGCGGCATATTTACCATAAGATTTTAAAAAACAAACCTATACCTAGTACCAGCATACACATGTAGATTCAATTGAATAAAAAATTGTGATTATTCAAGTTTTTTTTTTTTGTAATACTAAAGCTTATGGGTATTCAGTGCTGTGGGTTAACCTAGTTTTGATTCTTAATAGAGGCTAGTGACAAGTTCATCAATAAATACAAAATACAAATTTTGATTTTTTTTTGGCGGAATATTTATATTACATGCCCTTGGGTTTACATTGTTGTACTCTGTTCTCTTCGCTCAAAACGTGAATTAAAGCTTTCAATAATTTATGTGTAGGCTGAGAGTTGTTGACATTTATTTCCTTTATTGAAAATGCCCTAGGTATACAATGTTATGGATGTAGACGGGTTGTTGTTTTGGTAAAAAATAATCTGGGTTAAAATAATCGTCATTGTTCTGAGAAAAACTCACTGTCTTTATCTATTTAAGGTGATACCATTTGTTGAGAGATAAAACCATTTTTCCTTTGAGTATAAAACAAAAGAGTTTCTTTGTAATTTCAGGTCGGGATCTTATTTGGTAGAAAGAGTTTTGTGTTTAAACGAACAGAATGCGCCAGATTGGATAAGATATTTTTAACGTTCACGTCTGAATTCCCGAAGACAAAAGCAGAGGTCTTTTGAAAAGTTGGTCATATTTTGAAAAAAAAACTTGTAAATCCCAAACGCAATTCAAGGTGGAGAACTTCGTAACAAATACTAAATAAGCTAAATGAAGAACTAGCTTTATCTGAGCATCCGAAGCTCAGAATGCTGCAGCAGCCACTCAACACCATGTGCCGGATCCAAGAGAGTGTGTCCAGCTATTCTGCTGACCTTCACTCTCTGGTCTTTATCAAGATAACCGACCCATATTGCGCCGGAAACATTACAGATAGTCGTTTATTGTAACATGAAATATGATGGTTGAATATCAAAAGTTTTGTACAAACATAAATTGATTGTTAAATCAAATGTTTATTTATATATTTATTCAATACATAAAACTTTAAACGCTTAGATCATCAGTCTTGAATACTATGCAAAAAAAATGATTTTTCAGAGCATTACAAGTATAGAGCCTACTATTCGGGATCAGAGTGTTAAAAGACACTTCGTTTTTCAACAACTAGGAAACTGAAACAAACATATTTGAAACATAATGCTTAAAGATTGAAAGATGGACTATGGCAGACTATATCCTATTCACAACATATGAGCGTTCTCGTCTTGTTTTCCGTCTGTATGTTTAGGATCTAAATCTAAATTTAAGAACAAATTCTAAAAACTCTTGTTCTAGATTACAAAAACATTCAATAGATTCTAGATCAATTGAAAATTACTTGAAGATGTTGCGAAGCCACTGATAGACGGCGTATCATTCCTGTCCAGCTGAGTGGAACTTTGACTGGGAATTAGTCCCATGGCTAGATCTGTCTACATCAAGATCGTCTCAATCTTAGCCCTTGGAGGTGAAGCTGGAAAATTGTGCTGCGCAGTTATTTTGCGATCGTATTGCGGGTAACAATATATTTTGGATCTGTGGGTCGCTGTGGGCTCTAATGTTCGACTAACTTGAATTGTTCTTTTGAGAAAAATACCCGAACTTGATCACGTTTCTCGACTTTTATGTTAACATTTTTGTGCAAAGTGCTACCCTTTAAATGTTTACTGCTTGTAAAGTTTTATTTTATCTTAACCATGCTGTGCATTCAATATTGCAATATTTATTACGCGAAAAAGTTTGCTTTCTGCTTTGCTTGGCTGATGAGCTTCATGAAACTTTAACAGGGATTTTCCCCCATTGGTCACTTTATTTGGCGCCTACAAAAGCCTTTTCGGCGATTAACAAGGGAAAATCGAGATCAAAGCTTCAAAGTGACAAGTTGTTGAAAAAAAGCTAAATACAAACGAATGTTCCAAGGACACTAGTCTTTCTTTGACCATTAAAAATCTTATAAATAGATAGAAAATGAATTGAAATCCTAGGTGTGAAGTCATAGGTTTGATAACACATCATGAAATAGCGTCAGAGACTTGACTGTGTTGACTCAGCTGGACTGAAAAACTTTCGAAAAGAAAATTCCCCATGTATCAATTTTTTTGAAAAAAAATTTTTTAGGCAACCGCTTTATTCAAATCCTTTTTTTTATTCTAAGACTCGCATCAAAATTTTTGACTGTTTCTCACTATACGCTTGAATTTGGATAAAAATTATTTTACACAACTTGAAGCTCTAAAGTATTCAGTTTGGTCTATTTTACGTATGTCAAGAAAGTGTAACTTGCACGGAGGAATATGGTTTCGATTCTATAAATAGATTGGGACGAATACATATTATTAAAAAACTTTTGTAAAGAAAGATCGGCAAAGGCCACATTGACCCACCCTGTAACCGGATCATGAGAAATGCGGCGTAAATCCCTTGGCAGGTACAGGTTTATATCCATATTTTGCCCGGGTTCTAAAACTACATCATGTCATCCTCATGAGCCTTTCGTGCTGCGGACCTTCAGCTCTGATTCGAAAAATTGGCAGTCGACGAGTAAAGAAAGAGAAATTAGATAAACAGATAGACAGACAAAAAGAGAGAGAGAGAGAGAGAGAGAGAGAGAGAGAGAGAGAGAGAGAGAGAGAGAGAGAGAGAGAGAGAGAGAGAGAGAGAGAGAGAGAGAGAGAAATGCAGAGAGATAAAGAAGGACAAACAGCGAGACCGACGGAGTAACACATATGGTCAATATTATCGCGCCATTCCATGCAACGCTTCTGTGAAAATTGTACATTAAATTTTTGCCTGATATTACGTCATATGTATCATGAAATAATACCTTGAAGTCGGCAGCTGCTACTGTGAAAAAAACTGAGATCATCTTGAGGCTAGTGGGAATGAATATTTCTTAAAAAATTTACTGGCTTGTGAAAAAACAGGCATGCTCCTCCGTGCAGATAAACAGGACTGGTGGTAAAGACATCTACTTTTAAGGAAAGCAAGCATTAAAAAATTATGTCCATCATGTTGTAAATTGCCCTAAAGATTGGAGAGGTAATATTATTTTTCATCAAAATTGTATTTTCGAGAAATCAAAGACAAAACTGTGATTATTTTCTAAAAAGAAAAAGGTGAATGTGCGTACAGCTTGACAGATGGCACAAATGAAGTGGTAGTCACACATTATTGGCAGCGGCACCTCTAAACATTCTGGAAGAGATGTACCGGTACAGGATATACTGCAAGATTTAAGTAAAGAATATAAAATATTGCAGTGACATGCTAGGTTCTAGATCTAAAGCCTAGATAAAGGTTAAGATTTAGATCTAAATAGACCTGGATTATTTAAGCATGTCAAATTTGGCATAAAGTTGTAAACTACTCTAAAGATTTTACACGAAAATAGCGGTTTTGCAAAATTAAAGGCAAAAGTGTGAGTTTTACTTTCTTAAAACAAAAAGGTGAATGTGCGATCTACTTATTGTGAGCATAGCTTGGCAGAGATGGCAGGAATAAAACTGGAAGAACATGTACAATAATTACATGGGGCGCCAGACCTAAACCCGTCTTGAATAGATCTACATGTTATTATAGTGTAAGATTTAAGTAAAGAATCTGAAAAGCATTGCTAGGAAATAGATTCTACTAGGGCTTGGATATTTACAGCAAATAGACTCATTTCGGAAGGTTAAGATGATCAAGGTAGATCTAGATTTTACTTTTAGGCTTAGAATTTGAAAAGAATTTAAGGTCTAGCTTTAGCTTTTGTGTTTAGAAAAAGAATTATCCAGATAAATAGATTCAGGTAAAGATAGATAAATGAAGACATTAATATGTGCATTATGTAAGAAAAAGGATAGATATCAAGACCAGTTATAAGCCTATATAACGCACCCCAGCCCCGGCAAATTGAAACTAGAGCGATTTTTCAGCTTATATTTTATACTTTATTAAATCATAAGAAAAGAACAGCATAATATTTAAATAGAGCAAATTGATACATGAAAAAGTAATTTATCGTTGAGTAACAATTTATGAATATTAGCAATTGGGAAACCAAAAAACAATAATAACTGAAAACGGTTATAGATCCCGTTTAAAATCGAAACAAGAAAAAGTGCATCTGATGCAAGAAATCGCAAGGTGAAAGCAAGCCTTTTCGTTACTGTGTCTTGTTCCTAGATGTTGGAATATCAACAAACATCTAATAATTACATCTATAATAATATCAATGATAGCATCCGTCAAAGTGAAGTTTATTTTAAAGAAATCATTGAAAGATTTATTATGCTGACATTATGGTTTAATCAATGTTATTTACACTATGGCAACTTGAATAAAATATACTTTTTAGCTTGTTTCTGATTTGGGTTAGCAGCATATATTGAATAGTTTAAAACTTGAATAAAAGTCATGACGTTGTTGCTACGAAATCATTAATTTAAAGATTAAAAGTTTTCGTACAGCTTTTGAAGACAGTCACATGACATTGTAAGGTTCCTCAAATAGATCTGCTGCATCTGGCATGGCCGCTAGTAAATAACCCTGAAACAGCATGCCATTTCAGGGAATCAGCAATTCCGTGAAAATTTCCAGGCCAGTTTATAATTTCTATATCATGTTGATTCAGCTCCTCAAACCACCTTGCTAGATGAAGTTGTGGGTCTTTGAAGCTCGCTAACTCTTCGAGAAATTTGTGATCTTATACCCCCGCAAAGTGTTTTCCCAGAACTGATGATGTATTTTTATTGGCAATGACCCGGATATGGTAAGGAATTCCTTCGTGTGGTACAATAAATTCTCTGCTCTATTGAAAGTGTGAAGCCATCATCGCCAATAAATTTTTCCTTTCCTTCCTGGAACACTTCGGCCCCTCACAGTAATTTCGCTTGCGTTGGTGACGGGGATGAAGGGATACTGTGATGTAAGAAGACCCTGTCCAACTGTGCTGTTAGAAGATCCTGTCCAACTGTGTTGTAAGAAGACCCTGTCCAACTGTGCTGTAAGAAGACCCTGTCCAACTGTGCTGTAAAAAGACCCTGTCCAACTGTGCTGTAAGACGACCCTTGTCCAACTGTGCTGTAAGAAGAATCTGCCCAAATGAACTGTAAGAAGACCCTGTCCAACTGTGCTGTAAGAGGACCCTGTCCAACTTTGCTGTAAGAAGACACTGTCCAACTATGCTATGAGAAGACCCTGTCCAACTGTGATGTAAGAAGACCTTGTCCAAATGAACTGTAAGAAGATCCTGTCCAACTGTGCTGTAAGAAGACCCTGTCCAACTGCGCTGTAAGAAGACCCTGTTCAACTGTGCTGTAAGAAGACCCTGTCCAACTGTGGTGTAAGAAGACCCTGTCCAAGAATTTTCACGACAGCTATATTTAGGGCTTTGAGGGACTTTTGCTCTTCTGCAACGCACCTAAATTCTTTGTTTCGGAATATCGGGAACAGGTGCTCCACGATGCCTGAGTTATCTTTAATGAAGGGGCGATAATATTTAGTGAGCCTAATTTCATGGATCCTCAGATGATTCTCAAATTTTTTCCCCAGAAAACAGATGTCTTCCAAGAATGCCAAAACGGTTTCACAATTTAAGGGGAGAGCATAAAGATAATAAAATGTAGCTGGTGTATTTTAAGGCCCGAAAGACACTGCCGAATTCGAAAATAAAAACACGGCAAGTTGTGAGGGTTGTCTTCGAGCATGATGCGTCGTCCACAATTAAATGTGCTGAAATGCAAAATCGGTTTCTAGTTTAGAAAACCAACGATTCCCCTCCAAGGCATCAATGCATCCCTCGATTCTTGGCAATGGGAAAGCATCTTGACGTGTTATGGTAATTAATGCGCTGCAATCGACACATCAATGTACTAATTGATTCCGCTCCAGGTGCCACTGATGAACACCCTAGATGGGCCTGTTAGTAGTTTCAGGTGCTTGTTTACTGCTTAAAGACGTGGCTCCTTGTCTCATAATCTCTTGCAGAACTCACAGATCTTACATTCTCTCGGACTCATGCCGACTCGTGGTGCTGACTCAGAAGTATGTCGCCACGTTCTGTCCATCAATACATGTTTTTCACTGTCCATCTGTGTGGCATTCTGCAATTTGTTGAAAACAGTCTCCGGCAGCTGTTGGAACTCAAACTTCTTTCAACCTTGTACATCAGCTCGCGATAGCTGATGTTGGTGGAATAGCATAAATCAGACAGTAAAACACGGTGACCTTGTGAAAACTCAACACAGATAGTTGACGGCCTCGTCAACCCTAAAGACTTGTTCCTTGTATATGTAAAGTCTCCTACTTGAGCCAAAACGCTTCTCATTTTGACCCCTGCAAAAAAAAGTGTATTGGAAGATTTTATGAATGTTCTACCTTTATATGGTTTTTCATGAACGTAGGCGCTGCCTTACTCGCAGCGATACCTCTTTATGGCCTCTAAACATACAGATAGTTTGCCTGGACCGCTTCGTGAAGACAGTGCTCGCATCTTCAGGGTCTTCAAACATCGTCTGAGGAGTTGGGAATATTCTCGCAATCCAAATCAGCTGCGCTACACCCTGCGCCATTCTTTAGGTCGGAGAGACGCAATCTTAGATACAGCCAGACTTTGAGGTTGTTCAGGTTCATTGAAGGAGGCCAAGCCTTTAGTGTCCTCCTCATTCCTTCCATGGAGAGAGTTTCGGGCAAGTCTGTTAATTTGCACGCCTGTTTGTCACCAAAGCTGAGTAGATGTGGCGATCTCGAGAATAACGCTTCCCATTCTATAAATTAAGATAAGAACAGTAAAATTGAAAAGCATAACGTTAACGGCAGGTCATAGTGGGGAGCAACAAGAAAAGAATTATGATGAGAAAGATAACAAAGTAAAGGAGATGAAAAATTGTTAGAACGGTAAATAAGCTATAAATTATTTTTTGAATGATTTATCCAAAGATTAGATACTAAATCAATGATTTAACTTAAGAATTACAGCATATAAGAGGGACCATATACAATGAAAATCAACATATATGAGTAATAAGTCATTACCCTATGGAAATTTACATGACAGACGAAACAGGGTGGAGGATAAAACCTGATGAATTACTAATTCAAGAGCTACCAAGATTGTCCCAGTATTCTTCGAAAACAGATCAAACTTCAAAGTTAAAATTAGGCCTAGGATAATTAAGTACCGTGTTACACTAAACAAAGACGGGCAACAGCTTCTATCCACCCAAGCTAGCTCTTTAAAGAGAAGAAAAGACCGAAAACAAATAAAATGTACATTTAAGTGAAGTGTGAAATCATTTTGCGTATTTCCAGCTATAAACTCGATGTCAGAAGGTTGTACAATTTAAAAATATTGCTTCGACAGGTTTATTTATTTCTCGGTCGTTCAAAATGTTGCAAGGCTGTGCAAAATACCAACTCCCTCCATTATTCCAGCGAAATTTCCTGGAACATGACAATATCTGAGTCTAGAGAGTACAGTTCCGGAAAACTGGATATTTACTCCTTGACAATCTATCTGATGCTTCGAAACGAAGTCACATATTCCGATTAAAATTTAACGCGCATCATATTCCGCTATCTTTTCCAGAGGTATTTTAG
The DNA here is from genome assembly GCA_033675545.1 of Elysia crispata. Taxonomy (NCBI): domain Eukaryota; kingdom Metazoa; phylum Mollusca; class Gastropoda; family Plakobranchidae; genus Elysia; species Elysia crispata. The sequence goes on along the minus strand of JAWDGP010005328.1, from coordinate 126,093 downwards.
TTCACATCTCCTGTTCGCAATAGCTGTATGAGGGTGTTTTATAAAACCTGTGAAAGATAACGTCTCCTATGGATATTTGGATTCTTAGTTTGCTACAATTATAACGCGTCGGTAAGATTGGGAACAGCTCTAGTCAGTAGTAACTGAACGATGTATTCTATTCGATGAAGGGTAATTTTTTTTTCACATTACAAAAATTCAATATCTATTGTACTAAGATTGTCATTTAAAGACACAAAACATTCCGATATCTGTCGGTTTTCTACTTCACTTATAGTTCACTGATCTAAAGTTTTCATTCTTCGCACATTTCCCTTGAAAAGGAGTAACTGTGTAGGAATATGTTACAACACCAACGAAAAAGCAAAGTGTTTGACACAAATGATAGATGATTTCAAATGTAAACTAAGCAAAGCAAGAAACTATATCGAACCAGAGCAAATTAAAGGAGAGGCAATGTTCAGAGCTTGAAATGGAGAGGACGCTATTGATTGTATAATCAAACCCCCTGTAGATAGTAAGACAAACAAAGAGTACCGCTGTTTATATAAAAGAGATCTCTTCTATTTAAAAATGTGGGGTATTTGAAATATTTATCTAATTTTGATTGTTCAGAAAAAAAGATATTTTCAAATAAATTAGTGGACAGAAAATTAGGATGAATAATGTATCTGATCCTGAAAAAAAATTGTTTCGAAAATTATACCTCAGCTTTTTCCTAACGAAAATTCTCCACTTTTCAAACCATTTTAGCAGTAACACCACGCTGAATTACCTACGCCATATAATTTTTTAAAACTTTTGTTTAATTCACGTCGTTATGTTTGCCGAAAATTTTAAGTATAGATGGCTTGATGTAGACATTATTTGTCTGCTCACAATTGGTCTTGATCGAATATCAATGGGAAAGCGTTTGAATTGATATCGTTTATTTAGATTAATGATTGGGAAGGATCTTGAATGGTATCGTGACTAAAAATTCTGGCATTGTTTCTGTCATCGTGTAGTTTGAGAAAGTTTTTGTTAAAAAAAAAACAAACAAAACAAAACAAAAAAACCCAGCAAATCATGAGTCATTATAACTATGACTTTTGTTTGCCTCAGTAGTCATCCATGTAATCTCCTCTTGTTGATATTACGGTTTCATCATTAACGTTTATTTTCTCTTTGTCTGGAGATCTGCGGGCCGTCAATTCAATAAATTTAACGTCAACAGTAGGCCTTATTTAAATTATATGACAATCTTTCAAAATAATCCCTCATCAAACTTGGCAGTTTGAATGCTGTCAATCCATGCACCTGTCACGTGAATTAACCATAACAATGACGCTGCGGCAGGTATTTTGTGTTTCAAAAAAAAAAAAAAAAGAAAAAAAGATTGAAAACTATTTTTTTTTGCATTTTTTTAGATAAACTTGTTTTATGAAAACCTTTAAAATCTTGGTTTTAACTGCGCGTTTTGTTAATAACAAGGGCAAAGTGACATTTAGAAAAGAAGCAAGTCCCAGTTAATCCTCTTTGCTCCCAATGTTTATTACTGTTTAGTGATTTTTTTTGGAAGCATAAATTTATGCTCAAACTCTTACTTATGGACTCTCCGCTCTTTTCGACTCACTGGCAAAGCAGTAAGAGATAAACGGGAAAAGCCTCCTTGTCTATTCTGTATCTCTCACTTGCAATCAGTTGCAATATTCACCTGTTTGTATATATTTGATTGAAGTCTGCTTGACATTCGAGATTCTGACAGGTTTGTCCTACACCACTGTAGTTAAAATTATCTTGTTTCAAAAGACAATGTTAGGCAAAGTATTAAAGGCATGTGAAACTTATCTAGACAGACTTTAAAGATTTGTTCTTTCTACATATATCTAAAATCTAGGCATAGCCTTTGATTTTCAGGAAATATGCGCTTTACAGGGTTTTTTTTTAAAACAGAACTTTTGGCGATCTTAAAGCACGCAATCTTATATAGGTTTTAGAGCCTTCTATTTTACCTTTACAACCACTATCTTTCTAAAAAGAGGAATTTCATAGTACGTAATTTCTTGCAAAGATGCATTCAGTAATTAAAAAAAAAACAACAAAATATTTGTTGTAAAAACAGCCCTATTTATATTAGCAATGATTTAACCCTCTTTCTGCCAAACACGGATGTCTTTTTTATTAAGTGCGATAAACTATGGCATTCGTGATTTTTATACAGTAAAGATCAACTTGGATCTTATTTTATCACAGGCTCAGCGCGAGCATGAACTCTTCGCATGAGTCATGGGCCAACTGCAGCTTCTGCATGACAGAGAGCTCAAACAGGAATGTTGGAACACAAGGTGTCATGGCTGCTTTCAGACCTCTGCTGTCCGAGAAAGATTTCTACTTGACAACGCTGAGCTTGTCTTTTCTATTGATAATATTTTCTAGTCTCGGCATATTATCAAACGCGCTGGTGCTTGCAGCCTATTTAAAGATTGGTTTCTTGGAATCCATAAACATCAGTTACTTTGCTTTGGGAATCTCAGATATCGGTGTATTGGGCACAACTTTGTGGGGAGCAATCCTTAATGTCCTCGAATTTCTGGAAGTGAATCTACCTTTCTACGCACTTGAAATCTCAAGCCCTACTATGTACTTCCCCGGGGAAGGGTTCGAGAAAACCACGAGCTGCATTACGGCGTACATCTCCCTGGAGCGGTGTCTCTGTGTTCCATTACACGTAAAAACTTTTGTTACTCGGAAAAAAACAAGAATTATTATTGCAATCATTTTCTGTATTTCCAGCAAATCTTGGTATCCTGTATCATGATTTCGAGTGGAAGTTTGATTCCGCCTTAAACAAAACAAAACTAAGCGCTCGTGTATCAAATCAGGTTATCTATAGAAATCTGAGAAATGCGTTAAAAACCTATATCAGTATTATAGTCCATTTCACAGCTATCATAACGATATGGATTTGCTCTGTTTTTCTGGCAACGGCCTTGGATCGGAATACAAAATCAAGAGTAACACAGTTTCGCCAAACATCTGCAGATATTAGTCACAACCGAAACAAACGCGCCATGAAAACGGTCTTTTTAATTGCAACGTCGTATGTCGTGTTTTCAACGCCTAGATTAATAATTAACATCGCAGGAAATATTTACCCAAATCTCCTGGGAACCGGAGGCAGATATTCAAGGGCTTACTTGGTTTCCATTATGGTCGGGGTACAGTTGAGTCTCTGTAACTCCAGCATAAACATTTTGATTTATATGTATGCGAGTTCAAAGTTTAAACAAATCGTTGAAACAATCCTGGGTCTAAGGTAAATTAGGATATTTTTTGTGGTTGAGTTATCTCTTGTGACAATCAACTGTGCCACACCAGTAAAAATTGAAAATTTAGATTAATACACACTATCATTGTTGAAATGCAATAAACTTTAAAGGTTTCTCCTAAGTTTCTGTAATCTTCTGAGACTAAATAATATCTTTTTAAGCGTTATTGTATTAAAAAGTTATTTTTAGAACGCACTACAAGGGACGCTATTGTCATTTATTTGATCAACCATATTGTGATGAATATTGCTACAAAAAGATATGAATGACCGAGGCAATTTT
>JAWDGP010005328.1:82500-117500 GCA_033675545.1 Elysia crispata | reverse complement strand
GATAAGAATTTAATGAAATTATACTTGAAAGAAAATGACAGAGAATAGGTGTACAATAGAAAGATAAAAATAGATAGATAGATGGGGATAGATATAGAGATAGATAGATGGATAGATAGATAGATAGATAGATAGATAGATAGATAGATAGATAGATAGATAGATAGATAGATAGGTAGATAGATAGATAGATAGATAGATAGATTTTTTTTTCGTTTTTGCTTTGTATAACAGGTTAGTTTACCATACTTGCTTTCTTTCTTTCGGAATTTATAATTTACATTTTGCTACTAAACATTTGATCCTCTGCATTAACAACAATTGTTAATGTCCCTAATAACGCATTTTATCTTTGAATTTCAAGGATAGTATCATGATATCAATAAATGAAAAAGTATGGTTATAATTCCTCTCATTCATCGTTCATATTAAATCTTCTATAGAAGGTTTATTTACGGTACTTATTAAATTTCACAACCCGCTGTAGGATGATCCACTGATCTTACCAGGAAAGCGACAAAAAATAACGAATATTATATTATATTATATTATTTACAAAAAGAAAAAAAAATAAGAAATTTGGAAAACGAATAGAAGAAAAAAATAAACAACAACAACAGCAGTGATAACAACAACAACAACAACAACAACAACGTTAATAATAAATATAATAAAAATTATGATAATAATAATAATAATAATAATAATAATAATAATAATAATAATAATAATAATAATAATAATAATAATAATAATAATAATAATAATAATAATAATAATAACAACAACAATTTAGATTTGAAAAAATGTTCGATTTCTTAGTTATTTGATAGCTTGCTGCCCTGATTATCAGTATTTTCCTTAATATCACCATACAACTTCAGTATGTTGCCATCAAAGAGACTAGGCAAGGATAGACCTGTGCTTCGTTGATACATGACATCAAATTCGGAAAATTTGTCGTTCTATGCTCATAGATTGCCTGCTACCAAGGTGAAAAGAGTGGCAAACCGTAAGATCTAGAAAATCCGTAAAAAGAGTGAAAAACCGATCCCAGATAATTTCTTAGTTAATAGTCCATAGTTATCTTGTTCCAAGAGTCTACACATTAAAAAAAATATCAATAAATAGCGTTTTTCAAAAACGCGCCATTTTAATATGGCAAAACTGGAACTTCCAAGGTTAGATCCAGCATAAATCCATATGACCGCACAGAAGTCCATTTTAAGAGCAGTGAAGAAATCAATTGGCTAATTTTAGTTGAATATGCGGTTCTTGGTTGAAATAAGGAAGCCGTAGTCTATATTTTAGTTGTAAAGAAGAGGTATGTATAATATGTAAAATATCCTTTAAGAAAAGAAGCGGACATTAATGCATTGTTTACATTCACAGCAGCCAATCCGGAGGTTAAGTCGATGGCGGCTCGTGTTCCTAAAACATTGATTAATCGAATCACCACTTCTTTCCAAAACAGCGGCAAAATAAAACATAGCGGTCAGAGAGACACGTCACACGCTGGCTCGTGGCTTCCGAGGGGCGCAGCGCCCCACGGTGAAAGAGGGCGTCACATTTAGGGCAAGGTGATGTTCTAGACCTGCTGGAAATTATAATATATAAATTTTAATTATTATTCTGTTGTTGCCCGTATTTACACAACGAAGAACGAAAAGATTAACATCAAACCTTAGATACAGTTATGTACACACCAGTATGCACCAAAACAAATTTTTAAGAAAAAGGACACATGTATTAATTAGCAGAGAAGACTCGGAGATACATATTTTATATATTTACAAGAGATGAAGAGAGACAGGAACAAAGCCAAGCTTTACGAAAAAATTTTTTTTTTATGGGAGCTTTAAAAGAGAAAGGTAAAGAGGGAGGGAGAGAGAGAGAGAGAGAGAGAGAGAGAGAGAGAGAGAGAGAGAGAGAGAGAGAGAGAGAGAGAGAGAGAGAGAGAGAGAGAGAAAAGAACAAGAAAGAGTGGACTCCTCCTCCTCCTCCTCCTCCTCCTACTACTACTACTACTACTACTACTACTACTACTACTACTACTACTACTACTACTACTACTACTACTACTACTACTACTACTACTACTACTACTACTACTACTACTACTACTACTACTACTACTACTACTACTACTACTACTACTACTACTACTACTATTTAGAGTGGCAGAAATATGTGTAAGATTTTTTTGTCGTTACTCGATCATGTAAAATTAAATGGTCTCCCATTCAAGACAATCGAAACGTGCTTGAATATCTGTTTTGAGATACGAGTTAACTTGATGCAATACCATTGACTCATTATATGGACTCAATTTTCACTATTGATTTTCTCAGAAACAAATTTTATTGAACATGATAGTTATATTGACTATCCAAATATTTTTAGGATATGAAATAATTTACAACGATATGTTCCAGCTTATTTTTTTTTAATTCCGATAGCTTCGCCTTCTGGCTTAATTGATCCAATGATCATCATTATCATATAATAAATCAATAGCATTTCACAAGGACAATTATTCAATAGGGCGACCACACTGGAATCACAGCGTTGCTAAAGCACGTGCGCTAGGTGGTGCACTTAGACGTGATGATCCTTCTCAGACTGGAAAATAAAGTCATAACAGAAAAATGTGTAAAAAAAATTGTTCTGGAAATGAATCAGGCTGCTGAGGATAGATTCAGGTGTATCTCTTCTTTCAAATTGCGATTCTGGAATGACTCAAATAATTTTCTACATACGCGTCAATGACTTGTGTGTAGGATACAGCTAGTGTAATTATCGATCGTCGGGCCACTCCATCACAGCTGTGTTATATGAGTAGATAGATTGTATCTAGGGAAAGGACCCGCTATCAATGAAAATAGATACATTTTCCAATAGGTCATAATACGCGGAAAATTCTGCTTTTGAAATTTTTTACTTTTATTTTTATATAATTTTCGAAACATTGCTTTTTTGTGTAACCGACTTTGGAGACAAACAGCTTCAAAGTTTGCAGTCTCTAATTTAAAAGAAAAACCTGTAACTTCAGTATTTATATCAATTCAAACGCAACTATTATCAGCGATGAAGCGTACTGTATAGCATTACTAACGATAAGCAACTATTATCAGCGATGAAGCGTACTGTATAGCATTACTAACGATAAGCAACTATTATCAGCGATGAAGCGTACTGTATAGCATTACTAACGATAAGCAACTATTATCAGCGATGAAGCGTACTGTATAGCATTACTAACGATAAGCAACTATTATCAGCGATGAAGCGTACTGTATAGCATTACTAACGATAAGCAACTATTATCAGCGATGAAGCGTACTGTATAGCATTACTAACGATAAGCAACTATTATCAGCGATGAAGCGTACTGTATAGCATTACTAACGATAAGCAACTATTATCAGCGATGAAGCGTACTGTATAGCATTACTAACGATAAGCAACTATTATCAGCGATGAAGCGTACTGTATAGCATTACTAACGATAAGCAACTATTATCAGCGATGAAGCGTACTGTATAGCATTACTAACGATAAGCAACTATTATCAGCGATGAAGCGTACTGTATAGCATTACTAACGATAAGCAACTATTATCAGCGATGAAGCGTACTGTATAGCATTACTAACGATAAGCAACTATTATCAGCGATGAAGCGTACTGTATAGCATTACTAACGATAAGCAACTATTATCAGCGATGAAGCGTACTGTATAGCATTACTAACGATAAGCAACTATTATCAGCGATGAAGCGTACTGTATAGCATTACTAACGATAAGCAACTATTATCAGCGATGAAGCGTACTGTATAGCATTACTAACGATAAGCAACTATTATCAGCGATGAAGCGTACTGTATAGCATTACTAACGATAAGCAACTATTATCAGCGATGAAGCGTACTGTATAGCATTACTAACGATAAGCAACTATTATCAGCGATGAAGCGTACTGTATAGCATTACTAACGATAAGCAACTATTATCAGCGATGAAGCGTACTGTATAGCATTACTAACGATAAGCAACTATTATCAGCGATGAAGCGTACTGTATAGCATTACTAACGATAAGCAACTATTATCAGCGATGAAGCGTACTGTATAGCATTACTAACGATAAGCAACTATTATCAGCGATGAAGCGTACTGTATAGCATTACTAACGATAAGCAACTATTATCAGCGATGAAGCGTACTGTATAGCATTACTAACGATAAGCAACTATTATCAGCGATGAAGCGTACTGTATAGCATTACTAACGATAGCGCGATTAGTTTTCAACAGTAAGAGAAAAATCTTCGTCTCTTCTGCAGACTAATCATGGGCGGTCAGTGGAAACCTCATAATTCGAATTATATGGGAATGGATTAAATCTTCGAATTAAGAATATTCGAATTACAAAAGTGGGTATAGCAGAGTCTAAGACTCATTGAGTGAGTGTGTACTGAGCCTGCAACGAGCAACCCTCCCCTACCCCCGTCCCACGTTGCTATCAGTATTAGTACAGATTTGCTACTGGCACTTAATTGTTAATGCATCCGCTCCCTTCTTGATTTGTTAGCGCACTGATCAGCCTTTCTTGGGCCGTGATTAGCATTGCTTGCTGCTTGAGAGATGCATGTAGGACTTTTGTGATGCCTTATGAGGTGGTATCGACTTCAAATTAAGAGAATCAAATCAGGAATACTTCGAAATACGAGTCGGATTCTAAGAAAGCCAAAGAGAAAAAAAAAAACCTATCATCTTGCAAATTTCGGTTTATGAGAAATTCGAATCATCAGACTTCGGTTTTTGAAGTTTCCACTGTAACTTGAAATGAATAATCTTGACAGTTACAGAACTTTTGAAGGGAGAAACTTGTGGTGCCTTAAATCTTTGCTGGAACTGAAGATGAGTTGGGGCCACCACTTCAGTAGCTTAACTATATACACTCTCTGGTTACATCTTTCTCCGTGGATCACGTGACACCGTCCGCGGAGTATGACTTCATCTCGGCTATCTCACAGGTAAAAATGCCGCTCCCATACTAAAACGTATAGAATATGTATTAAGTGAAATTAGAAAAAAAGTAAAACATTTAAACTTTTTGAAGTATAAATGAATCAGTCAGTCAAACCATTGCGGTCCAGGGCTGCTGTGTGGTCCATTGTTCCAAGAAAGATAGATAGAAATCTTCACCAGAGCCTACTTTCTTTGTTCCTCTGAATCATAATCACGATTATGTAATGAATTTTGTTTCAGTGTTTTCGTTTAGCAGGATGACTGTAGGTCTTAGAAAATATGTACCTAGTATGTATACATGCAGAGTATAAATCTAAGTAACACTTTTACAGAGCAGAATTATAGATTCCCTTATTAAATTCACTAATTGTAATTTAGGATTGGTATTACACTATTTACAAAAAAAAATAACAAATTTGGAAAAAGCATAGCAGAAAAAAATAAACAACAACAACAACAACAACAATAATACTAATACTAATACTAATACTACTACTACTACTACTACTAATAATAATAATGATAATAAAAGTAGTAGTAGTAGTAGTAGTAGTAGTAGTAGTAGTAGTAGTAGTAGTAGTAGTAGTAGTAGTAGTAGTGGTGGTGGTGGTGGTGGTAGTAGTAGTAGTAGTAGTAGTAGTAGTAGTAGTAGTAGTAGTAGTAGTAGTAGTAGTAGTAGTAGTAGTAGTAGTAGTAGTAGTAGTAGTAGTAGTAGTGGAAAAAAAAAAGGGGGGGGGGGGGGGTTAACCCAAAAATTCCAAAGCGAACTGCGAAACTCACCAGTTATATTAAATATACAAAGTCGCTGGCCTTCAGAGGACACATTCCCTTGGTCGAAATCTAACAGTCTTTAAACAAGACCCACGCTCTAAATGATGGATTGATAAATATTTCAGACAGATTTTTTTAAAATTTTTGAGTTAAAGCCTACGATTCCAAAACGAAGTAGGCCTACTAAGATTTTATTCGAAGGACTGAGCATCTAGTTTCACAACACCCTATGATCTGTTTTCTTTACTATATGAATTTACAACACATTTAGATTTATCTCGTGTAAGAAACAACGATTTTCAGTTTTCACGCGCTTAAGGAGTATAAGGTTTTAGGACATAATGCAAGCATAATAGAAAGTTCTGTTTTGTTTCTTGCACAATGTGTATATCACTTGTTCACAATATAGATATCAGATCACTATCTTAAGGTGTGGTGCATTGTGGTACCAATTTTAGGCATTGCTATTTTTCACTTTTGGTTTAACTTGCTCCAAGTGGTATAATTTTACGATTAGTCTGTAATATTTGGTGAAATCCCAAATTTATTTATAAATCCTTTGAAATACTTTTTTTTTAGTTTATTTGTTACAAGCAAATAACGATATTATAGGAAATCAGCTAATTCTGTATGGTCCCGACTTTCCCTTTTAAGCATCGATTAAAGTGTTACACATTTCCACGAAGTGCCAAGAGGCGTACCGTTATACGGAAATTCTTGTCATTTGCAGTTTTTTTATGAGGAAAATTTGAAAGGATCTCAAGCTGTTTGGAATTTTACAAAATTAACCTACAATTCTGTTTGCTGGAAGGCAATCTCTTTCCTAGTCATTCATTTATTTTGTGTGTGTATGTGTGAACATAAAAATTATAGTCTTATATAGTAAGAAAAATGAGTAAAAACTGTAGCTAGATCTACATCTAATTTGAAATCTATCCTCAATTTATGTTACTTTGTGTCTAGAGACTAGATCTAACTCTTCCGTGGATCTATTTTCAGTTTAGATCTAGAAATCTAGTACTGCAATTCAAATCAAACTAATTCCTATAATTTTCCCTAAAATCTAGATCTCTTTTATGCAAGAATAAGCTCATTTTTATAACTAGATCTAAGTAAACAAATAGTAGATCTTCGTGACTTGTGCTAACGTAATTAAAATGCAACTCAGGAATTAAACATGTAACCTTTATATCTTGAAAATCACCTGTTTGTGATTAAACCAATCATCATAGAGGCTTAAGACTTTGATAAAATGGACCCACAAATGAAAAAGCCTTAGCATTGAGTAGACTTAAAAGCATAGGTAGACCCTCTGTTTGAGCTCTAGTCCAAGATAATAATGGTAAGAATTGTTAACAATCTTTATGACGTGATCTATATTTGATCTACATTGTAAATTATAGATTTTAAAGTTGTAAATGCTAATTGTCATTGGTCAAGATAAGGAAAGAATCAGTTCTATTAAAATTCTTAATTATTGGTCTTCCAAATATATTTGACTTGAACTTGAATAATACTATGATTCAGTTTCCAGGCCCGAGCACAATAATATATTTACAACATAATGAGTTAATCAAATGGAGCATTACAGAGTGAGCCTAAAGAATACTAGTGGTCCTGTGTGATCAAGTGACCACTTAGTCATTAGAGGCTATGTGTTGGATTATGTGCAAAACAATTATTTATACTAAAACATTATCATTATCATCATTGTTTCTTTCTCTTCTTCTTCTTTGTCTTCTTTTGGTTCTTGTTCTTTCTCTTGTGTTTTCTTTCCCTTCTTCTTCTTCTTAGTATTATTATTATTATTACTGCAGGGCTGGACCAAGGAGTTCCGAAAAAAAGATTGCGGGGGGAGGGGGAAGGGGTGCTCAGAGTCTTTTTGGGTCCAATCATCGAAGTGGCGAAGCCATGAGCACATTTCTGCGAAGCAGGCAGGCCCGCTAGAGGGGTTTAGGTGTACCGGTATGGCTCCCCTCCCTCCACCTCCCCCCCCCCCAAAAAAAAAAAAAAATAAATAAATAAAATAAAAAAAGAAAGAAAAAGGTGCAAATCTGTGCGTTTTGGTGAATTTTTGCAGTGAATTTGAAGGTATTCAAAGGCATTATTTTTGTAATATTTAAGAACAAAAATAAATCCAAATAGAAAAGCGAAAACACCACACTTGGAAGACAACTTGGTCATTATAAAAGATCCAAAAAGGACGCGTGTGTTTCTGTAAATAGTGTGAAACAGGGTCTAAAAAGAGACAGGCACACAACTTTATAACTACGGGACTAAAAAAAACAACACAAGTATGAACAAACAGAAAGCGTGAAGATGCATTGTCTTTTACTGTTTCGTCATGGAGCACATCATCTCCATTACCACCACCATTAAAATCATCATCATCATAATCATCATCATCGTCATTCATCGTCATCATCATCACCATCTCCATCATCTTCATCATCATCATCATCACCGTCATCATCTTCATCGACATTGTCATCATCTTTTATAATATGAATATCATCATCCTCATTATTATTATTATTATTATTATTATTATTATTATTATTATTATTATTATTATTATTATTATTATTATTATTATTATTATCATTTTTACTTTTGTTCTAATTTGAGTTCATTTTAAATGCAAGTTAACAATTTTGAATTACAAAAATTACAAAAAAAACCCTTGTTTGAGAAATCATAAACACATAAAAGTTAAACTGAATTAAATAATTTATTTTGGAAATAATCAATACAGAACATGAATAATCACTGCATATAAGATTTATTATTCTAACATTTTGGAAAACTCAAAAACCACTTCAATATGGAATGTTTCAGTTTCATTACAATCAACATGTTAAAAAAGTCCATCTCAGTAATTGAAACTGAATTCAATATTTTTTGTTTTGTAAAAATTATTAATGACATAATATGTGTGTGTGTGTGTATATATATATATATATATATATATATATATATATATATATGTATATATTATAATTATCTAACATCTACTTTTACTACTACTGCTACTGCTATTACTATTACTACTACTACTACTACTACTACTACTACTACTACTACTACTACTACTACTACTACTACTACTACTACTACTACTACTACTACCACCACTTCTATGACCACTACAACTACAGCTGCTACAACGAAAATTATCAAATTTATGAACCACTCAATTTCATTTTTTATTTGTTAGTGGTAACACATAATAAAATTTCTCATGAACCCAGACATGGCGTGAAACATAATTTTTTTCGCTGATTCGCTGTTGCCTTCGGCTGAGATGTCTTGACACGCGGCTTATACTTCTACCGATGGTAGATCTGTGAACTCTGAAAGTATACCTCGTGAATTAAGAGCTTCCGTCGTTGGTTAAAAAAAGGAGAGCCGCAAGGATCTGTAACAAACATGACAAATGTATAAGGTCATTACTGGATCGTCTGAATAATTTTGTCATTAGTTTCAAAATATCGGACGTATACAGTTCAAAGTGACTATTGAATTACACACACACAAATCTTTTGATAAAAAATGTCACTTCATTCACTGTGAAACCCTTATGTTATTGTAAATAGATATATACCTACCCACCTCTTTTACTTTATTCCTTGATTGAAAAGAGAGCAAGCCATGCCTCATTGATAAAAAAAAGTTATTATCAAGTGCAACTGTACTTATAGTCCTTTTACTAATAATATGTAGGAACTTTATGCATCATGAGCATCCAGCAATAATCAATGTCTATAATTACCGGCCTTTTTCAGTCGCTGGGTCACTTAATCAAAATTTAGACTTAGGTGATCGATAAAATAGAGAAAAACGTCACAATTACAAAAAAATTTCTTGGTGTAGATTTTCAAAAATTAATAATATAATATAGGTTCCCAGCACTAAAGCTCTAGATTTAGATCTAAGAAATAAAAAATAAAAAATGATGATGAAAGATTCAAATACTGTATTAAAAAAATTGATATTTTGGCCCGCTTTTCATGTTTTAGCCAGACTAGACCTAATTTTTTACTTAGATCTAGATTCTAGACCTTGCTTTGGAAAGGGCCTCTTAACCGTCTATATAAGTACGGTATGCTTGTTTTCTTCAACGACATGTAGATCTAATATAATTTATAATTGTATTTCCAATGGGATAAAGATCTGTTTTACTGAATCTAAATCTAGATTAAGGTCTAAATTTTTAATTGTATTTCTTAACTAGATTGGTAGTAAGTTCAATGCAAACTGGAATTTATATTCAAGTTTTTAATCCAGATTCAATCTAAATCTAGATCTAGTTTCACCTGAATAAATCAGAGCAGATTACCTTTGCGATTTGCTAGCTGCAAATCACAGCTTATCTCCTCCGCTATCCAGAAAGGTTCTTGACTTCGAAGTATGTACCTTGCATGCAATTCATCACCGTTATAGACATCAAAGTGGTTGGTTTTATGTCGAAAAATTTGGAATCGTATCTCTCTCGGTCATAGATAAGTTTCGTTGATAATGTCCGCCATTGTTGGGCCGCAAATATAGATCTTGGGCCAACCCCATCGACCGCCCAAATTTTGAGACGCACAGCAAGTGCCCAAGAGTAGGTACCACAAAGTGATATTTCTACCCCAGCAAATTTGAATATACCCAATTGCACTATAAAGATATTGTTAAAATATGTAAATGAAAAAGAATTAAAAAAAAAAATTAGATTTTTAGTGTAAGGGAGAAAGAGACAGGGAATGAGAGAGACAGACAGACAGACAGACAGACAGACAGACAGAGACAGACAGAGAGACAGACAGACAGACAGAGAGACAGGCAGAGACAGATAGAGAGAGACAGACAAACAGAGAGTGTGAGAGAGAGAGAGAGAGAGAGAGAGAGAGAGAGAGAGAGAGAGAGAGAGAGAGAGAGAGAGAGAGAGAGAGGCTAATTGCAGATAGACAGATAAGATTATTACGCCTAGTTTGTGCTTCTTAGTGTCATGATGAAATGCACAAAAAGGAATAATACAGTGACCTTCGGAATCATTTAAATAAAAAAAAATGTATCATGTATTAATCTCTTGTATGTAAGTCGTGTATACGATTTCGATCTTGAGATAAATTTAAAGAACCTCTTTTTTTTTTTTTGCAAATCGAAATTTCCTACCAAAGGCACCGGTGGCCGTGCGCATGAAAAGGTCCCAACACCAAGTTCCCGCCTAACTTAGCACATCTGCCCAAGTTGGGCCCTTACTGACGATGGGAGCTGCGCATGAAATGTTCCCAAGCTTTTGGGCACTTGCTGTGCGCCCCAAAAATTTGGGCGGTCGATGAGGTTGGCTCAAGATCTGATTTGCGGCCCAGCAATGGCGGACATTATGAACGAAATTTATCGATGACCGAGAGAAATACGATTCCGAATTTTCCGACATAAAACCAACAACTTTGATGTCTATAACGATGATGAATTACATGCAAGGTACAGATTTCGAAGTCAAGAACCTTTCTGGATAGCAGAGGAGATAAGCTGTGATTTGCAGCTAGCAAATCGCAAAGGTAATCTGCTCTGATGTATTCAGGTGAAACTAGATTTAGACTGAATCTGGATTAAAAACTTGAAGATAAATTCCAGTTTGCATTGAACTTACTACCAATCTAGTTAAGAAATACAACTAAAAATTTAGATCTTAATCTAGATTTATATTCAGTAAAACAGATCTTTATCCCACTGGAAATACAATTATAAATTATATTAGATCTACATGTCGTCTACTTATATAGACGGTTAAGAGGCCCGTTACAAAGCAAGGTCTAGAATCTAGATCTAAGTAAAAAATTAGCTCTAGTCTGGCTAAAACATGAAAAGCGGGC
This sequence comes from Elysia crispata, assembly GCA_033675545.1. Classification (NCBI taxonomy): domain Eukaryota; kingdom Metazoa; phylum Mollusca; class Gastropoda; family Plakobranchidae; genus Elysia; species Elysia crispata. The sequence continues at coordinate 105,833 of JAWDGP010005328.1, read as the reverse complement.
CTAAATATCAATTTTTTAAATACAGTATTTGAGTCTTTCATCATCATTTTTTATTTTTTATTTCTTAGATCTAAACCTAGAGCTTTAGTGCTGGGAAGCTATATTATATTATTAATTTTTGAAAATCTACACAAAGAAACTTTTTTGTAATTGTGACGGTTTTCTCTTATTTTATCGATCACCTAAGTCTAAATTTTGATTAAGTGACCCAGCGACTGAAAAAGGCCGGTAGTTATAGACATTGATTATTGCTGGATGCTCGTGATGCATAAAGTTCCTATATATTATTAGTAAAAGGACTATAAGTACAGTTGCACTTGATAATAACTTTTTAAGTATCAATGAGGCATGGCTTGCTCTCTTTTCAATCAAGGAATAAAGTAAAAGAGGTGGGTAGGTATTTCCAATAACATAAGGGTTTCACAGTGATTGAAGTGGCATTTTTTATCAAAAGATTTCTGTGTGTGTAATTCAATAGTCACTTTGAACTGTATATGTTCGATATTTAGAAGCTAATGATATAATTATTCAGACGATCCAGTTATGACCTTATACATTTATCATGTTTGTTACAGATCCATGCGGCTCTCCTTTTTTTAACCAACGACGGAAGCTTTCAATTCACGAGGTATACTTTCAAAGTTCACAGATCTACCATCGGTAGAAGTATAAGCCGCGTGTCAAGACCTCTCAGCCGAAAACAACAGCGAATCAGCGAAAAAAATTATGTTTCACGCCATGTCTGGGTTTATGAGAAATTTTATTATGTGTTACCACTAACAAATAAAAAATGAAATTGAGTGGTTCATAAATTTGATAATTTTCGTTGTAGCAGCTGTAGTTGTAGTAGTAGTAGTAGTAGTAGTAGTAGTAGTAGTAGTAGTAGTAGTAGTAGTAGTAGTAGTAGTAGTAGTAGTAGTAGAAGTAGTAGTCGTAGTACTATTAGTAGTAGTAGTAGTACTAGTAGTAGTAGTAGTAGTAGTAGTAGTAGTAGTAGTAGTAGTAGTAGTAGTAGTAGTAGTAGTAGTAGTAGTAGTAGCAGTAGTAGTAAAAGTAGATGTTAGATATTTATTATATATATATATATACACACACACACACACATATTATATCATTTTTACAATAATTTTATAATAATTTTTACAAAACAAAATATATTGAATTCAGTTTCAATTACTGAGATGGACTTTTTTAACATGTTGATTGTAATGAAACTGAAACATTTCATATTGAAGTGGTTTGAGTTTTCCAAAATGTTAGAATAATAAATCTTATATGCAGTGATTATTCATGTTCTGTATTGATTATTTCCAAAATAAATTATTTAATTCAGTTTAACTTTTATGTGTTTATGATTTCTCAAACATGGTTGTTTTTTTTTGTTTTTTTTTGTAATTTTTGTAATTCAAAATTGTTAACTTTCATTTAAAATGAACTCAAATTAGAAAAAAAGTAAAAATTATATTAATAATAATAATAATAATAATAATAATAATAATAATAATAATAATAATAATAATAATAATAATAATGAGGATGATGATATTCATATTATAAAAGATGATGACAATGTCGATGAAGATGATGACGGTGATGATGATGATGACGGTGATGATGATGATGATGGAGATGGTGATGATGATGATGATTTTGGTGGTGGTGGTAATGAAGATGATGTGCTCCATGACAAAACAGTAAGAGACAATGCATCTTCACGCTTTCTTTTTGATCATACTTATGTTGTTTTTTTTTTAGTCCCGTAGTTATAAACTTGTGTGCCTGTCTCTTTTTAGACCCTGTTTCACACTATTTACAGAAACACACGCGTCCTTTTTGGATCTTTTATAATGACCAAGTTGTCTTCCAAGTGTGGTGTTTTTGCTTTTCTATTTGGATTTATTCTTGTTCTTAAATATTACAAAAATAATGCCTTTGAATACCATCAAATTCACTGCAGAAATTCACCAAAACGCACAGATTTGCACCTTATTCTTTTTTTTTTTTTTTTTTGGGGGGGGGGGGGGGGGGGGCCATACCGGTACACCTAAACCCCTCTAGCGGGCCTGCCTGCTTCGCAGAAATGTGCTCATGGCTTCGCCACTTCGATGATTGGACCCAAAAAGAACTCTAAGCACCCCTTTCCCCCCCCCCCCGCAATCTTTGTTTTCGGAATTCCTTGGTCCAGCCCTGCAGTAATAATAATACTAAGAAGAAGAAGGGGGAAAACACACAAGAGAAAGAAGTGGAACCAAAACAAGACAAAGAAGAAGAAGAAGAGAAAGAAACAATGATGATGATGATGATAATGTTTTAGTATAAATGATTCTCTAATGACTAAGTGGTCACTTGGTCACACAGGACCACTAGTGCTCTGTAGGCTCACTCTGTAATGCTCCATATGATTAACTCATTATGTTGTAAATATATTATTGTGCTGAGGCCTGGAAACTGAATCATAGTATTATTCAAGTTCAAGTGATATATATTTGGGAGATCAATAATTAAGAATTTTAATAGAACTGATTCTTTCCTTATCTTGACCATTGACAATTAGCATTTACAACTTTAAAATCTATAATTTACAATGTAGATCAAATATAGATCACGTCATAAAGATTGTTAACAATTCTTACCATTATTATCTTGGACTAGAGCTCAAACAGAGGGTCTTCCTATGCTTTTAAGTCTACTCAATGATAAGGCTTTTTCATTTGTGGGTCCATTTTATCAAAGTCTTAAGCCTCTATGATGATTGGTTTAATCACAAACAGGTGATTTTCAAGATATAAAGGTTACATGTTTAATTCCTGAGTTGCATTTTAATTACGGTAGCACAAGTTACGAAGATCTACTATTTGTTTACTTACTTATAGTTATAAAAATGAGCTTAGTCTTGCTTAAAAGAAATCTAGATTTTAGGGAAAATTATAGGAATTAGTTTGATTTGAATTGCAGTACTAGATTTCTAGATCTAAACTGAAAATAGATTTACGGAAGAGTTACATCAAGTCTCTAGACTCAAAGTAACATAAATTGAGAATAAATTTCAAACTAGATGTAGATCTAGCTACAGTTTTTACTCATTTTTCAAAAAAAAAAAAAAATATGACACTGTTTTAAGCCTTGATTGATGGTTTTCTTTATTGCAAGAAAATTCTTCAATATGCCCGGAAATTTCAAGATGAGTGAAGTTAAAATCTGTCCTAGCCATGATTTGCTACGTTTTATTCTACAAGCAACAACAATGATAGGTGCTCATCGGAATATCGTGGTGTTACTAAAAATAAGTGTGTTTGTTTACATTTTCTTCGTCCCAGCTGGGCACTTGTCATGGACAATTTCATGCGCCGCGCCGATTCCCAAATCTTGGGTAGATCCTAGTTGGGACCGCCCAAGCCAAAATAGAGCTTGGGCGCCGCCCAACTTTGGGACCTTTTCATGCGCACGGCCACGGGGCTCTATCGGAGAATCGATTCGTGATTTTTTTTTATTAAAAGTTTGATTCGACCCACAGCAATTAATGGAAACAATAATTAATACACAATTTTGATACAATGATGCTTACGGCGCTAGTAACAGAGGAGCTCGGGGTAAGCATGAAATGGGTCTTAAATTTTATTTCCAACTACAAGTAATAGTGATATGGGCGTCTGATTTTACTGAAAGACTTGCTGCCCTAATTGCCCACGGCAAAAAGGGCAGTAAGTAAGTAAGTAAGTTTACTCTAGACTTGGCGAATGAGTGAGAACAAATCCGACGAAGGAAGTCAAGACTCGACCCAATTTTCTTCTAGTGACCGAAATAAGCTGACATCTTGAATCTGAAAACGTAATGAACCCTTAAGTTTTTTTTTGTTTTTTTGTTTTGTTTTAATGCTGCTCTCGCAGGTGAATAAGTCAATTCTAATTGGAGACGAATTTGATCAGAGAGTACTATTAACATTTCTCTTTAAGCCTTGATTTCCGGTAGGCCTTCTTAGGTTAAATGGAATAGATCAAATTCAAAATCAATATCCTGTGCACTCTTAACTTGGTAAAAGCTATTGGATAGTGGCTAAGCCGTCCATTTGGTGTACTGTCTGAATGTAACACTAACAGCTTTTGGATAATGTTCCACATGAAACAGTGATAATTTATTACTTTTCATAAGACGTGTTTAGTAATTAGCGGATATATATATCGTGGCTTAACCAGAGAGACTAGTATATATAGAGAGCTCAAATTTTGGTTCCTTACTGTTCGACCACTTGTGTGTTTATCATTACACGTACATTGTAATCATCACTTTTTTGCCATCAATATCAAACCTTCTTCTTCTTCTTCTTCTTCTTCTTCTTCTTCTTCTTCTTCTTCTTCTTCATCATCATCATCATCATCATCATCATCATCATCATCATCATCATCATCATTATTATTATTATTATTATTATTATTATTATTATTATTATTATTATTATCATTATTATCAACATCGTTATTACTATATTAATAATTATCATTAACACTTGCGGTAGTATTTGCTCATCGATGTCGATAGTTTTTCATTAGAATAATTATTTCTAACGATTTTCATCATTTCAGTTGAACATATTTTAAAGATTGATAATTTTTCAGGCATTTACCAGCTCATGTTTTGATTTGGTCATGAAATCTATAAATTTTAAAAATTTTAAAAGTCGTGTACACTAGTGTAATTCCACTTTCCACTGTTATAAAGCTATATTATACGGCGAATAATAAATAAATAAATAAATAAATAAAAAAGCGCTGACTCGTGTCAGAGCCCGCCATGTTCGCAGTAGCGAGAGTGGGCTCTCTAGACTCAAGACTATAATCTCTTTGGCTTAACGATAATAACTACCGGGTATTTCAAATCCGCCAATACCGGATATGACGGAGCCGACTAGCTTGAGTGAAAAATTTAAACGCGCAGGCTATAATGGTGTTAAATCCTATTATGTAATTACATAAAAACTGTTTGGTTTTTTTTTTTTTTTTTTTTTTTTACCCGTACTTTTGTACGAATTTATTTCTAAAATAACAATTAGGCGGACTTGCAGCTGAATACCATGCGGTGGAAGGATTTTCTTAGCTTACATGAAATCAGAGATGGTGAAACAATTAAAGCAAGTATCACAAAATGTTGATTCAAAAAATTCAATTATGAGGAGTCATTTAGTTTTCTTTGTTTGGAAAAAAAATCTGACCACTCTCTAACACTAAACCGTATACGACGCTGTTTGAGAGGGCAAAGAGCAGCGTGACCATGACATTGGGTGTTACTAGCTCCTTCATTAAAGATGTAAATTTTGCTTTCACTGTTTATTGTTCACGTTATCTTTTTTTTTTCAGGTTGTGAAACACAAATAACAAAAGTTAAAGTTTGAAATAATTTTTACACAAACTTTTTTTCTCTAAACGGTCTCGTCATTCCACATTTCTTTGCAGGCGGAGTCAATGTACACGATAACTTTGTGCATGCAAGCAAAAAAAGTTATCTTAAAGAAATGCTGAAAAGGCTGTATGGTGCCAATGCGTGTACAACAAATATATTTCATTTTCTTTGCTTGCGTTTTACTACATGTATACGAAGTTAAATTTTTAGAGCGCAAGTAAGATTCTTTCTAAATTAACACTGTAACGGAATAGTATCTCATAAAGCAACGGTTTCATGGCTTTTTAGGGTACTCGTCGATTCTTTCTGATTCTTACCTATAGTATCAGCCGAGACATTTGAGTTAAATTGTTTGTGTAGCAGAGGCATGTACATCTAAATAATTGATTAATTTATCCGTTTCCTATTTAGTCTCGTTAGGTCATATAGAAAAACTCACGATGACGCATTGTAAAAAAATGAGTCTATTATTCGTGTAAAAATTGTAAGATTTTCAATTCAGAATAAATAGGGTGACATGGTTTCTGTTCTTTACTGATTATCAGATTTATCCGTTCCGGAGTGTTAATACTGTTATACAAAATAATAATAAATAAAGTTTAAAAAAAAGAGAGAATATTTACCTTGTAATAGTTGTAAATTTGACCATCCATTTCTGAATTGGGTAGTAACTAGTAAAACGAAGTAATATAAACAGCACAAATGGTGCATTAAAGGTATATACTGTATAATATGCATTAGTGATATGTTATTGATTGTCCTTGATTCCTAGTAAAACATCTCCCATGATATGCTTAACTTGTTTATTTTTTTTTTTTTTTATTTATTTATTTATTTTTTTTTTGTGTGTGTGTAAATTTAAAGATTTATCTACATGTAATAGTAATATCTATGTTGATACACACTGGGCCACATCTTGATTTAACAGTTTCATGGTTGCCATAACTAAGTTTTAGAATTTAGTCTCAAGTTAGCTTGCACTTCTGCAAAAGTGTAAGTCACAAGTTTAATACTGCATTCTATTTATAAACGTAGCAACAGATTCATCAATTTTGATAAAATACTCGTATTTTTTGTTTCTCCACTCCGCCCTCCTTAGTTTTAGACTAACTTGTCCATGATCCCTACCAGTACCAACTTTAACCATGTCATCACTAGGTGGTGGTCTAAAACCTTTGCGCCATATCAATAAGTTAAACTTATTATGTGATACATATAGTTGGGAAACGTGTCCTCGTTTTTATTTTATGTATTTTTTTTTAGTTTGATTTTTGCTATTTCTGCGATGTTTCCGATATTTTTTTCTCCTCTTCTACCTCTTTCGGTTATAACATTTTTCAAATCACTCTTCTCTTGAGAACTAACTGCAGTTTTTGCTTTCCCCGAATTGAATGAATTTTCGTTAGATTTTTGTAAGTTTTCTTTTCACAGTTCATGTGAACTGGCTTTTTTGTCAGAAAATGTCCTGTGCTTTCTCTCAAATACATAATTAACTATTAAAGGTTGTCCTCCACTTCTAATTTTTAGTTTTTTTTTTTTTATTTCCTGAGCTATTACGTGTACTTTCTTGACTAGGTAATGAGCTACTTTTTCTTCTTCTTGTGATGATGGAGAAACTTATTTTTTTTTCTAAAATAATAAGTTTGCATTGTGTGTACTAAGTTTTTGACTGCAGTCGTCCCAAGCTTAGTTGTGAGCATTTGTAATGTCATATCCTTTTAACTGTTATTGGTAATGCTGAGTCCATGAGTTGCGATGTGGATGGTTCAGGATTTGATTCGAACAGTAGAAGTAGTAAGAGGTGAGTTTCTCTAATGTCACGTGTCTTATCCTCAATTGATGTCGATACAGTTGGATATTGAACAGATGAAGATCTTTCTGTTAAAAAGCCTAGTTAGAGCAATGAGGTGGCGTCTTCCTATTTCTTCAAGACCTTCTAAGGCCGCTATATTAATACATTTCAGCATTGATGGTGAAAGTTTTTCATCATATGCATAACATATTTGATTGTTTGTACTACATTTTTAAGTGCTGATTTCCAGGTCAAATTTTTAGAAAGTTTTTTCTTACAAGTTACAGTCAAAGTCCTTTTGTCTGAAACAGCAGTTATTACAAAGTAAGAAGAGTGTACTTCCCAGTCTTCTAATATATCAATGATAAAGAGAACCAAGATGCTTTAGGCATATCCAATGCATTTAAAAACTAGTCTTTGAATCTCTTTTGTTTTTGTCTGAGCTTTGAGGCTTTTAGGATAACATTATTGGAGTCCAAGTAGTCTGAACTTTTTATTTGAGTTCTCATTGAAGTTAGCTGGAATGAAATGTAAAATGTTAATACTCAGTTGAATGAATTTGTCAATAAGCTCACCCACCAAAAAAGTCTCTTGATTTAAATGTGTAGAGAATCAAACAAACTATTCTTAAGAAATTTCGAGACATTACAGTCTTCACAATAAAATTTCAGTCAAGTTTTATCTAGTATTATTAACATGGAAAGAGTCATTGGTGAAAAAATACACTCATAGTCATATTGTTTTTTAGAAATGTGTGTGTACTTTTAATTATTTTAAACTAGAGTTTATCTTCATAATAGGCCTTACAAAGCTGTGTTATAAATAATTCTATTCTAGTACTAGTAGTAGGACAAAATTATTTACAAGGACTTTTTCTAAAAAGCTGTTGCATGCATGATTGTCTGCCATATCACAGTTCTTGTACACAAAGCATGTGTTGTTTACCAGGCTGCTCTAAAAAATTGGTGGTTTCCACTTAAAGGAAATTAAAACAGCACCTGTATTCCAGCCTTTTTTTTAAAGAGAACTCCCTGGTTTCACCAGTAAAATTAGTATCACTCTACAGCCAAGAGAATCATGAAAACTTTGATACTAAACAAAAGGGATTAAAAAGCTCTCCCCATATACTAAGTCAGTGTAGAACAGTGTAAAGATTTTCAGAAATTTGCAAGTTACAGAAGATAGTCATATAGAGGGAAATAATATGTGAGCAAAACAGTTCAAGAAAGAACATACCAGTTGCCACAGATTGGGCCTGAACTAAAAAGCCAATTTCTCTTTAAATGAATCACTGTGATACAATTAAGACAATATAAGCCCTCTTTGGTGCAATTCAAATGCTATGCGACACCTATAGAGACTTAAAGGAGCAAACAATCAAGATATGTTACAGGAATGCTGTTTTCAAAGAGAACAGCAGCAAGGGAGATTAAAAAAATATATTGAATGGGTAGCTCCACCAGAAAATCTAGCTGTATGGGGATTTGAATCTTTGTTTAATTGAAATAAGAATTTTGAAGTTTGGAAATCAGCTAAGAAATCAAAAGATACACATGTACATGTAAGTTCGATTAAAAATTATGGTGTAACTTGTAAGCTTAATTTAGTGATACAATCAATAGAAATACATGTATATAAGCTTATTATTATACAAAAGGCTATTGGCCCAGCCTTTCTTCTGTAAAAGTAGAAAAAAAAAAAAGGTTTCAAAATTGATGTGTTTATTTGAACCCAAAAACAAAAGATTTTTAATTATTAGCTAGCAAATATTATAAAACGATTAAAATATTAAATAGATGATAAATATTTATATGTAGTCTGTAGATAGAAAGATAGAAGGAACAAAAATGTTTTGGCCAGTTTGTGCCTCTTAGAGCCTTTGCCACTGTTGATGAACTTGCCATCAGTCCGTTGCTCATGAATTTTATTAATCCAGAAATATCCAATATCTTGCTTAAAAACCAACAATTATAAAAAAAAAACATAACATCACAGTCAATGTTTCATTGTATCATGTTTTTACATGTCCATAGTTGAGAGAGAGACAACAACTTTTAAATCCTGTGTCATAGCAATGCTTTCTTTATTGCCATTGCATCAAACATTAGAACAATATCTTTGACATTTGGGGTAACAGTGGTTATCAGGCCGGCAATTTCTAGAGGATGTCCAATTCTGAATTGTAGACAGATGTGGCAATTTCAGGAATTTCCTCAAATACTTATAGGTCTGGGAACTATAGACTGGCATTTTTATGGCAAAATCTTTTAACTCATCAGTGTAACTGCCGTCTTGCTGTTCATATTCTCTAGCTTTCAGCTTTTTCTCGATCAGTCTTAGAGTTTGAGCATCAAAATTTGAGATCAGGAGATTGATTCCATCCGAACTTAGCATTTTGTCTGCATTTATGTGAATATGGAGTTGGTCTCAATTGAGTGCCCAATAGGATAAATTGTTTACAACTCAGTACAAAGCACACAAACACCTTACTTTTAGAGTTGAGCTATTTTGCTACTGACTCATCACCCAGAGGCATCGATTGGAAAAAAATCCTGATCTCAGCGTCTGAGCAGACCAGGGCCTTCATATAACGGACAGCCCGTAACAGACAGTCATCACTTGAATTCTGGTATGGGCACCCAACCTACATGGTCAGCCGACACTTGTGATGTTGGGATCAAAGGTCACCGTCAACTCTAGCACCTGACCGCTCATCAGGTGAACACTACTGACCGATAGTTAATCTAGGTCTAGGTCACCGGCCAAGGTAGATGAGTACTGCGAGTTTTTCAATAACTAATGCAAAATGTAATGGTTTTTTGCATTTCTAAAATTTTTAGAAATTCGAGTATAAAGTTCTGAATCGAGGAGCGACATAAGATGGCACCTGGGCCAGCACAGGTCAAGTTTTATGGCAAGGCTGTAATACACACGATGTCGCTCTGTAACACATGGCATGGATCTTGCTGGCTTATTGCTCCGGCCTGCGTCTGCTATTGCAAACGGACGTAGACTGTTGTCTAACAAGTGGATGACTGGCTGTTACGGGTTGTCCATTACACAACGACTTTGGTGTGCTTTGACCCTAATACACTACAGCCTTAAGCAGGTATGACCACGTGAGCCTGTCAGCTATCTAGGTCACCTTTTAATATCTGTTTAACTTTAGTTGCCTGTGGTTTGATTCCTTTTGAGTAATGATGTGTACAGCGATTTATTTTTATAATAAATTTATTACGATTTCTAATGTTGAAATTTAATTCATATACTTGTAAATAAATTGTAGCACATACATGTATATGCATTACTCTATTGCTCAGCGTTTAATTTGAAGCTTTCCCTGGAACATTTTTTTTTTTTTTTTTTTTTTATGTACATATTTGTAGGCATCTAATAACACTGTTGATCATATTTGCTCCGTTTTTACTACATTATTACTAATCTAAGTTTGGCTGAGTCTTCATATTCACAACTTTAGTTTTATTCATTTATTCAAGATGGTGTACATCAACCTTTGAAATAATTCAAATATTAGTCTTGACATAGAAATTTTCTTGAAACAGAAATATTTATTTCACAGTTTAAACCTTTCCTTCTATTCTTGCAAGTTTTCTAAATTTGAAGTTCATCAACACTCTCTCCAATGCCACGCCTGCACTTCAAGTGGGCCTCAATTATTTTCTGGAACTGTGGTCGGTCTAGCAACTGATATGCCAATGGTAAAAGGCAGGAAATTTGCGGATGTAGTTCTTTGCTGCCATAACTGAAAAGGCAGAGACCTAGCTCAAGACCCTCACCATAGTCACATTCATCATTGGCAAACTGGATAAAAGTGATGATCTCCTGAAGGGCCTCAGAGGCTTGCTCCCTTTTTGCTTCCGTCTCCCCCTCGACTATTCTCTTCAACATGGCTTTTAGGTCCTCTGCAATCAAAAATATTAAATATGATTATGACAAGCAGGAACAAATTTTAAGGCTGAACCTGTCTATCTTATCAAATGAACAAGAAGAAAAAACATGGGTACATATCAATTAATGTGCAGTGAAAGAAACTAAAATTCACAATGAACATATTTTGTTACTTTCTTAGCAGTATTTCAAAAGCAAAAAATAAATAGGAGATGCAAAGAGCTTTATTTTTTATCCAGGTTTATCACTTGCACCCAAAAATGAAAATTTAAAAACTATTAATGAAGCCTAATATTTTTAATTTTTTAAATATGTTATAAAAGCATATTCTGAATTTATTTTTTTTTTAAAAATAAGACTCCTTTAAAAATATCAGAAAGTTTCAGTTGCATTCTTTGAAATTGCAAATTAAAATAAGAAAATTTCAGCCACAATCAAAAACTTAAAAAGCATTAAATAACTCTAATGCCTGGCATAAGATTTCCTTTTTCTGATTCATAAAATATCTCCCCCAAAGGTAAAACCAAATAAAACTAAAATGATGTCATTATTCTGAAACATAGACATACAATGATTATTTATGAAACATAACTATTGCTTGAATGTATTAAAAACCACCAAAGGGGAAGACACAAAGTAACATTTAGGAGAAATAAATCCTCATTCAAAAGATTTCCACATCAAATTACTTTCTGCTCTTATGTCAATTGTGAAAATGAAGCAACATTGATAAAATAATTGGTGCATTATTTTCTGTGTTGTGTTTTAACATGTTAAATTCAATGGTTCTGTTGATAGTTAAATGGGTTTAACTTTTGTGCTCAAATAATCTATTTGTTACAAGCATATTCTGTATTCATTTTTCAAATAGTAGGACTCTAAAGCTCTGTGATCGAATGTCGTGCATGGTAGCTTATCCATCCATCAAAAGTGGTCCAGTTGTACGTGCATACAGATATTCTGATGATTTTGTGTCAGCATTGACATTTTCCAGATAAGAACTGTTCATATCTAAAGTCTAAATGTTAAAATTGTTTAAAACTATCGCTCTGCATCAGATATGCCTAAGTGCTTTGAGTTTTTTAGTACAAGAACAGCATATAGTAAAAGATATTTACATTTTTCACAGGATATATGCACACTAATACAATTCACCTCGAATACAACGAACTCAGATTCAAAGAATACCTTGTGTTCAGTGAACTGAGTAGAATCCCTGTTTTTTCCTTCTCTGACTCTTTTAATTTTACCTTGCATCAAACAAACTAATCTCAAACCCGCCCTCAGGTTCAATGAACTACAAGTACGGTACTGAATAAAGAATGCTTTTCTACTTACTATGTAGTCTAAATTCAATCAAAATGTCCCCTGTCGGCTGTAAGGAAATGCTTGAAGTGTAAAAGTGTTGGGCACTCAGAGTGCAGGCTACATTATGCCATAGCAATACTAGGGGTAGGGGAGAACAAAGTATTGGACAAACAGGGAGAAGATAATAAAAAGAGAGGGAGAAGAGGGCAGGGTCCAGCAGCAAACGCATGGGGAGATCATGATACTAAAGACCAAAGCAGCAGTAACTTGGGCAATGGTGAGAAGGGCAAAGAGTGGCTTTATAGACCCATGGTTAGTTGATAAAAACAAGGGGGATAATTATGTGGTAATTTCACTTTGGTTCGCTACTTCCCTACTTCATTGCCTTGTCAAGGCTCCAACAAACTTTAAAAAATGACCGAACTAGTTCGTTGAGTCCAAGGTGTACTGTAATAAGTAAAGTGTCATTAATAGATTCCACATAATTAAGTAACTTCTGATTCTGTATCCTCTTAGATATCTAGCATCCCAAATTCTGCCCCATCTTCAAACACATGTGTTTGAGTTTTAGATCAACAAAGTAGCTCTCATATTTTATACTAGTTTACACTGATGAATAGAATTATTGTTTGGGCATTTTTACTTTCTCATTCATTTACAACAAATATAAAAATTAACCTGCACTATGAAAATATGTCGTTGCCATGCATGATGCACTTGGTATTATTGAGATCCAGAGATTCGAAAATTTGCTAATATCAAGCTTTTGCTCAGTGCAGCCATCATGCAAGCTGCCACCCAGCTTTACCCTGTCCTATTGGTGGTTTATACCCAATCTGCCCATCACCTGGAGGATTCTGTGGTAGGCTGCTTTTCATTCTTTTTAATAGCACTGCGCCATGAGCAGAGTGAAGGACAGACAAATATTCAGTTCTTCTGGACTGATTTTCAGCCTTTTGCTTTGCTATCTAAATAAAAAAATAAGCTAAGGCATTCAAATCTAAAAGCCTAAACTTACTTTGTGTCTCAGGTACAGGCCTGTAGCCAACTTCATTATCGTCTACTGGCACAACCATCCCAGCTCCATGAAAGGTGGGACAATTTACTTTTTTCTGTCTCTCTTTCATGCTTTTGGTAACAGATGCAAGTGAAAGATTCAATTTCTTGGCTTCCTTTTCAATAGACTGGATTAGTTGCTCAATCCCTCTCTTCTTTTCCCCCTTTTCAGATTTCAATACTTGTGTTGCATGTATGCTGAGGAAAGAAAAATAAATTGCATTGTGGAAAGAGTGAGGAAATACTACCTGATGAATATCTGTATTCATATTTAAAGGGCCCAATAGATTTGGTAACTTATTTGAGTATAGGTGTGCTTAAACATTCAAAATAAACCGCTAAGGTTCTTTCCAGTCAGTGGTTTATATTTTTCGCAAATGCTTAGTTATACACATGTATTTAATTATTTTTTCACTTTAAAGTCAAGATAAATGCCTGATGAAACTGGATCAAAGTAGATATTTCTCTTCAGTGCATGTTTCTGGACTAAGTAAGCAATTTACGAAGCAGTAGCAGTAAAAATTAAAGCAGCAGCTTTTTTTGAATTTACAAGTAATAAAAAACAGTAAAAAGGAGAAAGAGGAAGGAGGTCAAAAAAAGTTCAAGCCAACTCTAAGCTTGATTGATGATGATTATCTTGACAATAATTGATTGAAGTGACATTAAAATCACATTGATAGTAATGATGACGATGATGATGTCAAATGATGATGATCATAAAGTAAATAATGACCTATTGAATATGAAGCATTTTCCACCTCAGTAAACTCAGTTGGCGGACCAGACCTCAATGGCATGGGATGCTTATAGCTTCAATGTCACTTTGTACAATATTTTCTCCTCAATAGGATATAAAAATTATGTACAAAATAGTCTGATATTGTTAGTCAAACTTGCAAACATACCCTTTTTTACACCCTCTGTCCTAATTAAATAAAGGGAAGATAATGATAAAGTGAAAGTACTAGAACTCACTGCACTGCTGCAAATACATTGTCTCCACACTGGACAAGCTTTTCTTTAGAAGAAGAGGTTGATCTTGGGTTGTTGCTTGCCATGAAGACAGGCCCTTCTTTAGGGTCATCTCTGTATGGTGAAAAAATTATATTTAACTTTTAATATGATACATGTTCTTTCTTTATTGAAGTGAAGAGAAAGTAAAATTACTTTACGTTTGGTAAATTTTAATAACTATTCCAATTATTTGAAAATTCAATTTTTTAATTTCCATCCAGTCAAAATTAAACAACATACATTGAAAAAATACAATTAAAATGAAGTGTACTTAAACTGCTCCAGCTATTATTTCTCTTTCAGTTATAATTTAAAAGACTTACCTATTTAATTTCTCTGCCCTTTTTTGACACAACAGATATAATTTTTAATCATTTATAAATATAGATATATATTAAAATTTATCGTTCTGACTGCTAAGAAGTTTTGTATAAAAATATAAACTAGATTTCAGAAGACACAGATACAGATGTACCATAAATTCTTTGGTGAAATTTCATGTGTATAAGACATTTCACATGTTTCCATGACAGATTAAGAATTTCCATTTGTTTTGCGTATTGATCCATCTCAGTGCTTAGACCAAGCCTCTATTCATAACACAATAAAGACACAAGATCTGACAATAAAGCTGTTTTGGCTGTGCATAAAATGCTGAAATTCAAGTGCATTGGGTTTTTTCTACTATACAACATTTCTGAGATTTTTAAAGAGATGAACTGTATCATAAAGAAGAGAAAGAGGTCTGCTTTACGCTGCTAGTGATTTGACAATCTAAAGTTCAGATTGATTTGTTAACACCAGGTACTGAATGACTGAGCAAGATGTAGGCGCACAGATTCAGTTGTCAACTGAGTACTTTTATATTGCACAGGTGAGGTGAGCAGAATTTGCTTGCAATTAGTCTCAAGTTTGAGATTATGTAGACTAAGAAGGTCCTAACAGTCCAGAATGCATTGGACTAAGCAAAGAGGGTAGAGCAATCAAGGATCAAGGAGAGGACTTTGGTTGAAAAACTTTATTTTTTCGAGGAGAAAGACCAGCATAGCTTGCAGACAGTGTTGAAAACAAAAAAAAATTGATAAAAATTTTCTGCAGCCATGGCCTGTTTTATTTCCTGTGAACAAGTTTTTTTTGTTTTGTTTTTTTTTAATATAGATCTAGTTCAAGGCTGATTGTTCTGTGAATGAGTGTGATGAATTCATACTAGTCCAACCAAAAGGTAGAAATAATTAATAGGGGAAGAGGAGTTGGTAGGGAGAAATAAATGGGTTCTTGGAAATCATGATTTCAAGGAATCTGTAAATGATCTGATCATATTTGATCATATAATTAGTTATATGCAAGTCAAAATAAAATTGCTGAGAAAAATATTTTTTTTCAAAAGAAAAAAAATAAACCTAAACATCATTAAGAAGAGAGCTAACTGCAATAAAGAAAGTATCTGGCTCAGGTGAAAATCAAAAGCCCAATAGAGTGCACACACACACACTCTCTCTCAAGAGAGAGAGAGAGATTAATTTATAAAAAATCTCATGACTTAACTGTTCAAAGAAGCATGCAAATCTCACCCAGCTGAACCGTTCTTTTTTTTTTTTTTTAGCAAAACCAAATTCAGTTATCGTACTTTTTAGAATGGGCTTTTAAATTTTATGTGTGAAGGAGGTATGAAAAAAAGAGGATGAAGCTTTACTTAAAGTTCAAGATGTCTTTTTGTACTGATTCAATCTTTCAACAACTGACAAAACGAGGACTAGGTACAGCATACTTTTTTGCTAGAGACAAAGGTTTCTAAGCCATTATTATTTAAATTTTTTTTTTCTCCTCAACTCTGCAAAAATAGATTCTTCTAAGGTTCCACCTTAATTTGCCAGATTGGAAAAACTTGATCACACTTTTTTTATTTGCTTATTTTTCACTTCAATTTTGAATCTTGAAAAAAAACACTCTTCACAGAGTCACTTGCTAAACATAAACAGTTTTATCAAATTCATTGAGCAAAAGAATATAAAAAAGCTTTTAAAACACTTGCCTGAAATATCCAATATGAAATTTGTCATCTCCATCTGATAAAAGGACAGTTTGAAACTCAGGCGGATCATAATAAAACCGTTGGTGGAGAAGAAAATTAGGCCGTCTCCCATGCTTGTTTTGTGTCACTTGATTATGCCTCCCACTCAAGATATCAAACGGCCCGGTCAAGCAAAGTTTTAAAGATTTTCTCAAAGCAGCTGAAAGATACATAAAAATGATAATTCAGGTAGAAAAAAAAAAGAAAAGATTAAAATATACTTAACTTTCAAACAATATTTGTATAGGTGGAAGTGCTCTATGATTTCTTTCTATTTCTGATATATATCTCATGTTAAGCAATTCTTTTAAAAAGGAGTTGGTTGCATTAATCTTTGGATTCAGTAGTTTTATACCTTTCATTGTGGATTTTCTAGCACTAAGATTTAATATATTTTTTTCAGTTGAACTATGAAGCTTCATCTTTAAAATGAAAGACCCCTATGCATATTTTGCTAATAGAAAATATTTAAATAAGAAAAATGGTCCCATTTTATATCTCCTTACAACAAATTTTAATAACAATACCATCTATGTTTTTTTAAATAATAAAAATGGACACTTATTTGTAAGCATTTAAATATGAATTTGAATGTATTCAATTGTGCCTTATATTCAATAATTCATAGGTCATATAAACTGCATCAGATATAACAGGTATATAAGAGCTAAAACAAAGGCGTGAGATCTGGTTCCATCAGGCTGTGAAGTCAATGCTGCCAGTAGTTGCCAACTTTGAAAGCCTTTTTTAGGTGTTTTAGTGTGCATCTTTGCATACAGCCTAATTGCAAAACAAGTTGCAAATTAACAATTAAATCAATTAAAAAAAAACATATTTCACTTAAACAAGTTTTTTGTACAAAGTTTAAAAACAAAAACAAAAAAAAGGTTTGTGCATCATGTGCTTTGAATATGGGAGCAGATGATATCAAAATAGAAAACTCACATCTGGGGTCTAGTCTATTGCATTGTTTGCAAAAATCCCAGAATTGATAAAAATCATCTGGCATCTCAAGGAGAAAAGTTTCTTTGATGCATTCTTTGACATCATCAAGGTAGACTGGAGCCTCTGCACTGGAATCTTCATTATCCTCGTGTGCATCATCTACATCCTGCTGCATGGATTTATCTTTTTCAACTTCAGCTTCTTGAGTTTCTTGAGAATCAGTTTTTAGTTTCTTGCTTGGAGGTGACTTTTCTGGATTTGAAAAATTTAAAAGAGTTCCACATAATATAACTTTGTTGCTTAGTTTTAAATTTTTCTTATATGTGTAGCTTTAAAGAAATTGAAAAGAAGATGAGAGAAACATAACATGAAGAAGCCCGAGAAGGAAATAAGAGAGGGAGAGACAGAGTCAGAAGAGGTTGAATATATTACTTTACATATTATATTTTCAATTTTTTACCAATTACATGCTTACCAGGATTTTTTGCTTCTTTCCGATTGTTATCAGAAGGGCTGAAGAAATCTTGAATTGTCCTTCGCTGTTTTTTCTGCACTGGTATGTCTTCAGAGGATCCCATTTTCAAGTCCTACAGAAAAATGAAATAATTCATGATATTAACTAAGTGGTCATGGTTTTGAATGTAACTAATTAATATAAAAAAAAAGACAAAAAACAAAGTTTTTTTTTTCTATGTGTAGTATTAAATAGACCTCGTCATTTACAAGTTCTTAAGGAAGTTACCAGATGTCAAAATTTAACTTTAGATTTATTTGGATTTACTGAAATCTTGTCAGTGCAAGTGGCAAAAGTTTAAGACACAAATAATTACAGACATTATAAAAGTATGTTTGTTTTGGGTGCTTTGTTAGAAATCATGCAAACATATCACATTTTTACTACAACGATATATAATGTGAATACAATAATATATAGATAATAGTGATGTTCAACAGTGAGGCCTTTAAAAAACTTATACTGCCTCATGGTCTAATAATTGAGATAGTAGAAATTTCTTCATCAATGCACGCAATTAGCTAAATCTTAGACATATGAAAAATTATATGTCTCAAAACCAGTGCTAACAAGTCGGCTGTCATAAAAATGCATTTGAAAGAAACTAAGTAAACAAATTCCTCCATTTTCATAAAACATTGAAAACAAGCTGATTCTAGAACAAGGTTTTTAGAGAGAATGAATATGCTATATATATTAACAAGGATATCAGCTGATTTAGATAGATCTGTGAATACAATGTCAAAAATAAGCTTGTGTATGGCATTTTTTTTTAATAATAATTATTATTTGCCACAAGTAAGATCTTCATATTGATTCCTAATATAATACTAATAAAGCAAAGAATTTAAGAATTAATCATCTTACAAAGATGCATAGCATGTAAAAAATAAGAATGCAATAAGTATACCAAATGTTTGGTAAATTTGCTGATATCAGCCCAACTTTATTTAAAGCTTAAAATTGCATCTTTTTAAATGAACTTAATACGCTGAACATGTATCACGGCTGTTAAGAGGCGGCCCTTTAGTTCACCAGCCGCCCTCAGTACCTGATCAGGTCATGAGGTCAACCGCTGGGTGAACGGGAATTCCCGATTTTGAGCTGGAGGAGTTTTAGACGCATCGTTTTTAATGTTTAAACATGCATATAATCCCAATGACCGCATCAATGTTAACGGAAAGCATATAATATGAAGGGGAACATATTCCTTTAGTATTGGGAAAAACAATGGAAGTTTTATTTTTTAAACTGAAAGAAATGCAGAGCAGTTTTGATGCTCCGGAATTTGGTAGTAGCCGCATTTCATTACAGGGATGACAATTTTAAGGATGCCAAATGAAGCTCTTGGAACAATATTTGATGATGAAACTTCGCCAGAGATTCATCAACATGTTGAATAACGCACCTACCAAACGGCAACTGCGAAGAGTTTTTAGTTCTTTAGCTATCTTGATTTCAGTTTCTAATCACGACCTTTTTACACAGCTACCCGGTTAAAATTCTTTAATCTCTGTCTCATAAGTTTACCGTTTATCTCTATATTCTGAGTGGTATCGCGGCTCTTCGTTTATTGGTTCTAGATCTAGTACCATCATTCTCTCGAGACAAATTTAACAAATACCGATAGCGATCTATCAGAGAAAAATGATAAATTCGTGTGGTCACAGAAAAGACTTAGTTTTATAACTTGATAATAAGTTTAGATTACGGTTTAGAACAAGATTTAATACTAGATCTAGATCTATATCGAGAGTAATATGATTGACAGTGATAGGCCAACAATTTAAAATTGTTTCCATATCATGTGGAAACATTCATTTTGTTGGTATAGGAAAGCCTATAGTTTTTACGACGTTAGATCTAGTAGACTTTCCGAAAAATATAAACTTCCGATTAGAAAATCATTTCTCCTAAGTCGTAAGAGTACACGAAATGTTCGTTTTTCGACGGGATATATTCTCAAAAAATCATATAAAATCACATGAAAACTCTTTGCGGTCGAAAGTTTCGCCGGGAATAATTATTTAAATGTTTTATGCTATAAAATGGGTTTGAAGTAAAAATATTGTTCCGTTTAGGAAATATTTATTCTGAAACAAGCGCATTATCATAATTATAAACTTGAGCATTTTTCATTCGCGATGTGAACGCTTAGGTATAATTAAAAATATTCTTATTTCTGTACGATGAAAGTTATTCCGTTGTGTTGGCGAAAACTGGGGCTTTAAAATGAATCTAAGCACAACAAATTTTGAAAAAGTAATAGCAGAGATATTACAATCTAAAAACTGGTGAAAATAGTGAATCTCTAGAATCACAGGTGATGCACAAGCACGCCTGCCCGCACTATGCCGGCTCTACAGAGTTTATCGTCTCCTAAGTTTGCTCCACTCAGCTTGATTTATTACCAACCCGTCCACTGCTGAAGGATACCTGGGGTGGGCCTGGCTGAAAACTAAAGGGCCGCTTTCAGTGGGTTTTAAACAGCCGTGGTATATGAAGGTTTTATTTTAATTACTTTTCAAGATATAATTTTATAAACATTTTTGTGTTGCACTATTTCCTGACTTTTGTCCAAGATCTGTTTACCAATCCGCATACTTTTGCATTGTACCCACCTGCTTTACTTATTCTTAACCCAGGCAGTTAGACTCTACCCACCGCAGTCTCAGCGCCTTGTAGTTTAATGCGATTCTTCCCCTTTTGTGTGTACATGTACTAATCGCTACAATTTTCACTACCAAAAATGAATTAATCTAGGCAAAAAAAATACTTAAAAATAAGGAAAAGTTCTCTATTGGGGTTGGGCTGATATCTTCAAATTTACCAAATGTTCTAGACATATGATTAGGAGTAACTGGAGTCTTTCCGGAAGCAATTCTGGGGGTGCACAAAAGTTGCTCTCTTTAGAGAAGATATGCTACACACGATAGTGCACAATCATAAAGAGAATTAATGTATTTCAGCAGAACAATTCAGACTCTCATAGTATCAAAGTCTATTGTGTTTGAGAGAAAAAAGTACAACCTTGCAACAGCAAAAATACAAACAATCTATCTGCAGTTTTATGTTTAACACATTTTGTATTCACGAATAAAGGCAAAATATGTTTTATATCTTCTTGTCTTAGGTGCGGTTTATTCGTTAAATTTGAAGATATCGGCCTAACTTAGTTTAAGCTTTAAAATGAGTTTGATGTGCTGACTTCAACGGATATAAAGGTTTTATTTGTCGCAAATAAATAGTTTTTGAGATAAAAGCATTTTTGTGTTGCACAATTTCCTGATGTCTGTCCCAGTTCTGTATACCAATCCACTTGTGCTTTTGCCTGCTCCACTTATTCCAAACCAGGGCAGCTAGCCTCTGCCCAACTAGTCCTAGATCATGCACTCTAATTCCGAAACCAGGGGCACTACGTAGTTTCTGATTGCGAAAATGAGGACATAGATCTAGATGAGGGGGGCCTCATTTGTCATAATTAATCACATTCAATTGTTACGTACTTTACTAATTAAGTAATCGCTTTCTCTACCAAAAATGCATTTGTAACCTAGGCAAAAGAAACACTTATATTAAAGACAAGAAATAGTTCACTACGGGAGTTGGGCCAATATCTGCAGATTTACCATTTATTCTTTATTGCTAAAAATGTTAGAGACTTTGTAATTCATTGCAACTCACTGCAATTTTTTATTTCAACTTAAAAGATTTAATTTGGAAAATGTTCAAATTTTTCATGAGCTCTCTCTTACTACTAATATTAATCTTAGAATCTGCTTTTTTTTTTTTTTTAAGAATCCTATTATTAGAGTATTAATAATTTTTATCTTGGATGAATTAGGCCCTATACTTGATCTAGATCTAAATCTAGCCTAAGTGATAAATTAATGGATGTGAAAATCAAAATGCAATGTCAGCCCTTTTGAAATTGATTTGGCTTTAGCTTATAATGTCTCAAAATCTAGATCTAGATCTTATAATTACGAAAAAGATGTTGACTCGATCTAAGGCTTGTTACCATATTAGATTCTAGATCTAGATCAAAAGAAGATCGATGCGAATTTATCGACTTCAAGTTCAATTTATTTTGTATTCAAAAAATTCCATATCACTCAGATAAACATTATTTTGGGCATCGGACAGATCTATATAATTTAAATCACAGTGAAAAATTCTCACACTTACAGAGTCATTTACGCTCTTGTCTTCTTTAGGATGGCTGTAATCTTTTAGATGCTGTGGGTTTCGTCTATAACACTTTTTGCCATATTTACAGGCAAGTTGAGAATTAGTGGCCTTTGCAGGAGCCGCCATTTTCTGACTTTCGTTACTGAAAAATGTTTACTTCCTGTTTTTCAAAAGGAAAGACAAGGCCAGGCGACACAGATAAGTCATACGCCATATGCCACTCGTTATATCACCAGCTACTCGCTACACTTATTCTGTACCCAGGGTGGAAGGAGAAAATAAAAGCACAGAGCACATGATTGTCGCTCATGGAATGATAAAAAGTTATTCCCCATACGACTTTGCCATTAGTGACACAAAAACATGTGTAATGTCAGCGACACGGCGGACGACGAAACGGTGACTTTTCTATGGATTTATTGAAAAAGAAAAAGAAAAGAAACAAAGATACTCACAGTTATGCGGCCGATTTATGCCTCATACGAATTTTATCAATAATGGTAAATTGTAAATTACAGTCACCAGTCTTTATATTTATAAGAAAAATACATAACATTATGATAATAATTAAAAAAAAAAAAATTACAAAACACTTGATACTAGGTATCACGTAATTAATTTCTTCTTACCCAACAACAGGCAGATTGTTTGTGGGGTTACATTCCGACAAGATATTTCCAGAAGATTACAATATCAATGTTTTGAATTTTTGGAATCATAAAATTAATGAAAGGACATTTTTTGACATGATTAATTAGTCTTGTGTCTCGGCCTTGTCGAATTCTAGTGATAATTTGTCAGTGGCTGTAGTGGACAAAAAAGCGTCAGACTACTTTATTGCACGGCGGTAAGCGAAATGCTTTGGTGTAAGTCGAGACGTCTCGCTCCCGGGCTCGGTGTTTAAAAATAGACAGAAAGGATTAAACTTAAAGCTATGAAGATGTATTGTTCTATAATACTGTTTACTGTCCATGCCATAAATTTTCTCCTTTATTGTGTTTTTTACGTCTTTCGTCCTAATTGTCGGTCTAGGTTTATGGATGGGACTCAGTGTACAGTTGTCTCAGGTATACTCTTAGACCCGCCCACACCATTGCTGCATTCGACGGTATACATTATAAGCTCTTTTCACAATTTTT
>JAWDGP010005328.1:0-80000 GCA_033675545.1 Elysia crispata | reverse complement strand
CTTAAGACGTACTTAGATTTTTTTTCTCAATAAACTTGATCCTTAAAAAGAAATAACATGATATATATCTTGATCTAGATCTAAATCTAGTGAATTTGGGGCTTAGAAATCGATGATTAATGGAAAAAAATTTTTTTAGAATATGAGCTTCTGGACATAGGGAAGTGCAGCTCAGTGTATGTATCTCTTTGAGGATGTCGAGCAATATATTTTACTTATCTTTACTACACAACTTTGTTACGTCTATGCTAGATGGTCAGTCAGGTTATCTTTGAAATGAAACTCCAGATACTCCATCAAGCAGTAAGGCTGGGCGGGGTTCCGTAAAAGTAATCAGTAATCACAGATCTTCCTGACAAATTGGTTCCAGTGAGATCTGCTGGAGTAATCATAGGTCTTGGACCACACTCAGATGTCAGCGGAAAACAACAAGAGACTAAGAACCGCCGATTAAAACTGTGAGCCGTCCCATAAAAGTAATCAGTAATCACGATTTACAAAGTCAGTTGTGTAGTTCTGCATGGTCCCTCAACAGTACTGGTCATTCCATCAACCCAAGAACCATGCGACCATGTTATGGATGAAACAAAACAGGAAAGGGAGGGGGGGGTGGGGGGGAGAGACATGGAGATAACTGCCGTCCAGTCAGCCCTCACTTTTCTTTTAGCTGCCAAGCAAAATGTAGCCTACCATCACCACTCCTCACAATACTGGATATGATGACTTTTTTGATTACCGAAACCCTGCAGATGGACAACGACGGGACCTCGTTAATTGTGATTACTTAAAAATTGAGATCTCTCTCATGCACAGCTCTGTCAAGCACTTAACAGTGGAAACCTCAAAAACTGGAGTCTGATTATTTGAATTTCTCATATACCGAATTTTTTGAGAGTCTAATCACTGCTTGAGAAAGGCTGATTGGTGCACTAACAAAGCAAGGAGGGAGCTGATTCACTAAGAAAGGAGTTAGTGGCAACGTAGAGTTGCTTGTTGCAGACACAGTACACATTCAGTCAATGAATCATAGATTCAGTTATGCCACTTTTTTTGTAATTTGTATTCTCTTAATTCAAAGTTTTAATCCATTCCCATACAATTCGAATTATGAGGTTTCCACTATATGTATGGGGAAAAACTCAGTGATCTTTTTTGTGAAAAATTACGCTTTTTAGTTCTTAAATCTAAAAATCTATCTAATGTAGACTTTAGGTTTATAAATCTGTACCATATATTATAGCCTTTGAAGCCATCTTGCTGGCTAATTTTGGAGTTGCATTTAAGATATGATTTTGTACTGCATGACAATGATAAAAGTTGTACATTGCTAATTCAATGTAAAATCAACAGTATCAAAATAGAGAGTTGGCTCCTTTGTTTAGTAACTAATTATACTCAATTTAACACCCTGGGTTGTTTGGTCTCTCCATTGATATCTAGCATTGAATTAGACTTTCACCAATATAATGAGAAATGTGCAGTCTTTAGTGTATTTTTGGGTCATAATTAACATGCCTCTTTTCATGAAAGATTCAATATGCCTAGCAAAGTGTGTGTGGAGTCAACTCCATTTAAAGTATGCTTATATAAATTTATAATGAATTAATTGTGACATTCTTTATCTGTTCTGGGCGGAACACTTTGTACAATATCTTGAAGACATTGAATAACAATTAGGTTGTTCAACATTACAAATTTTATAATATTTTACAACTTGCAGGTCTCTTTATGGTCTTTTTAATGGATATCTTAGTAAACTTTCCATATATATGCTAGGAACTTCAAAATTTTTGAATAAAAAACATCAAGTGAAAAAAGTTGAAAGCAACTGTGAAAAAAAATTTGTAAAGCAGTCACCAACGCGAACTCAAGTAAGACAATGAACTGAGAAAAACAATTATATTAGTCATAGACAACGTTTCGCTTTATTAGCTTCTTCTGTAACTATACAAAACATAGGAAGTACATTTCATTCGTGCGTTCCGTTCAACAAACAAAACAGAACTAATACACATTTAATCATTTCCTTTCTTGCTAAAAATTTCACATCAGTGTATACTCTTGCAGAGCCAGAACTTGTTTACTCACTCAATCACACCCTTTCCTACCTTTTCTCTCCCTTTAGTCATTCTCACTGTCTCTTTCTCTCTCTCTCTCTCTGTCCCTCACTCTTCATCTCTCTCGAACTTCATGTGAATAATATCAAGCAAAAAAAAAAAAAAAGGCAATAGTAGTAGTGATGATGACATAATAACAAATGGCCGTAATAATGATAATAATAATTTATTATTATACGGAACGCGCGAATGAAACATACTTCCTGTGTTTTGTATAGTTACCAAAGAAGTTAATAAAGCGAAATATCATCTGTGACTAATATAATTGTTTTTCTTAGTTCAAGGTCTTTCTTGAGTTCTAGTTGGTGACTGCTTTACAATTTTTTTTACATTTCTTTAAGTCACTATTGGTATTTACCCAGTCATTCTTGCTGCTCCTGGAATTTAAGCTGTATGTAGTGTTTCAAGAATTGTGATCTAGCTTGTATAGTTTTGAGTGACTTACAGCATACCATTTAAGGAGGGCTCATTATTTTATACATTAAATGTGGAATGATTTTATCCGCGATGTACAGATAAATGTAAAGGGTTTTTATTGCATTAAAAATGTAGGGTACTTTTGTCACTCCCAATGGACAGATATGTATAAATCAGTTTTTTCCCCTCTTTCAAATATGCAGACAAAAAATGTCCTATGATATAAGGTTACAATAATAAACCATGAGGTATGGATATGGTTAATAAAGATTTAAAATGAAATTTGAACTTTTTTTTTGTAATTCCCATTTTTTAAAGGTTTTTTTTTCCTTGAATAAATCTATACTGAAGTACATGTAAAATGCATTTTGTGGGACTAGTCTTTCATTTAATGTATAATTCCTGTATTTGCTTTATTCAGAGCATTAAAAGATGATTCGTATGCAGAGAGCTGGAGGAGACTCCGAAGAGGAGAAAAAAAAGATGGAAGAGGAAACCAAAATGGCTCGCATGGTCACAATACAAAATGTAGCAGCTTTTGCTATTGCCTGTGGCATTATTAGAGCAAGTAAGTAAAAAAAAAAGAAAGCAAAGTTGTACTTCACTTGTATTGGAATGAAAATTATTTGCACCTCATTTTATTTATTGGCCAACATAATGGAGGATAATCAAGCGTCAGATTTATGTGGGGTTTTTTTTGGGGGGGGGGGGGAGGGAGGGAGGGGTTGTGTGTGTCTCTATGGGTAAGATAGTGTATTATCGTAATTTTTTTTAAAAATCCATCATAAGAGGAGTATCCTTTCAATTAAAATTTTTAATTGCTTGGGAAAATGGGGTATTATTACAAATGATGAAGAACTAGAGTTGTTTTTTTTTAATGGAGGTTTTTTTTTTAAACAGTAAGGGAATAAATAACTCAGCTTCATTTCAAAAATTATATTTCTCACCAGCTCCCAAATAACCTCTATCTAATGTGAGCAGATTCAGATGTAAAAGATTTGCTTATCATCAAAAACTTTGGAATAATTATGAAAGAATGTTTTAATATTGTAGCAAGACTGCAAGCTGTGAAAATTAAAAATATTAAGAGTAGCAGATTTATTACCATGTCAAAACAATATTGCCGTGTAAATATATTGAGCACTGTTTTTTTTTAATTGTAAATATTAGAATATATGAATCATAGACATTGTTAAAACAACATGCTATACATGTACCATATTCTTCAACAGCACCTTGGGTAATCAACCAGTTCAGCTGATGTTAATCGCCCATGTGACTTTCAACATTCATTTAAGTTTGCCAGATTGAGTGTGTACTTGGCAAGTTAAACTGTTTGAGATTCAGATGTTATATAATGTACTTGGCTATCATTTAAGCTTGCAGAATTTTTTTTAATGCTGTGAGCAAGATATTTAATGTAAAATGATACCGTATTTATGTTTTATCACCACATAATTGTTCAGTTGGTTATACCTTTCCTTGTTTTAAGAGAGAGTTATTAGGTCTCAATTATTAAACAAGTAAAATGGTAGATCTGAATTAAAAAAATGGTTTT
The DNA here is from genome assembly GCA_033675545.1 of Elysia crispata. Classification (NCBI taxonomy): domain Eukaryota; kingdom Metazoa; phylum Mollusca; class Gastropoda; family Plakobranchidae; genus Elysia; species Elysia crispata. The sequence continues at coordinate 75,908 of JAWDGP010005328.1, read as the reverse complement.
GACAGTTTACTATTACTTGATTTTGTGCTATATTTTCTCTCATTAAGTGGTTCTTTTTAATTGTTTATTCCCACTATGAAAACCTGTGTAACATTTATTATACATGTATTTACAACTGGGGTGAGTAATAGTAAGCATTTGAAAGTATGGCATGTAAAGGTATGATATAAAGAAAATCAACAGCCATGTTGCCACATGAAGCAGTATCTTTTCTTAATAGAACACTACACAACATTGCAATGTCAATAATTAATCTTTAAATAAGTACAGCAAAACCCTCAAAATAAGTTAGATAAAATTTTCTTCTAAATTACATGTTTACAGGTTCAAAATTTACCCTGCACCAAAAAAGATGGCATTTCATTACCGTCTCTCAACCAGTTCCCGAAATATAATGTAAAGAAAAAAAAAAGCATGAGCTTGCACAGTGTAATTGAGAAGGAGAGGTCTACAATTAATGGAAACAAAGAGTAATCTGTATCAATGTAATGTGTAATCATGTCATCAGTATATTTTAAGGAGAGATCTGGGGGGGGTTTAAGGAGCAGTGTTTCCCTGTCCTGACAGTGGTTATCTCATTCTAATGGGATGTTGACAGTAGTATCCAATGAAACTGAAAGAGGGCCAAGTAAGCAATTGCAGATCGTCCAGACTACAAATAAATAAATGACTATGAGAGCAGAGGAAAGGATGTGATACAGCAGCCTATTAAAACGCCTAGTTTGAAAAATCTTATTCTAATAGTTTAATCAGGAGGCATCCAAATTTCTTGAGACTAATTTCCCATGACGTTGTTTCATATTATTTCTTAGTAATATTCCCTTGAACAACTTTCTTTTTGTAAGATTTCACCACAAAATTTCACACAGATCCAGGGCCTATTCGAAAGAATTACCAAATATTAAATTCCAAATTCACAAATAAACAAAACTTTTATTATCCTAGGGGATGTCCAGTTGTCTTTTTTTTCTACACATACACACCCTACTACAAGCTCAGTACATGTACTTGGTAGCCTTATAGGAAATTGGCAGTTCTACACTCTACAGCTATTTACTCATTTTCGTAGGGATTTTTCATACGATGTGAATCAATTGGCTTTAGATTTATTACAAAGCTCTTACTGAAATTAAAAATAAAATAAAATTTTAAATAGTTCAGTTTGTATAGTGAAAAGAGAGAGTAAAAAAGAAATACTAGCTCAGAGCTAGTGCTAGGTCAAAATTTAAAGGAAGCATTGTAGAGACAGCATCTCAAAACCCCTTTATAATGAAATGGTGTAACACTAAACATGGAAAATCAGCCAACACTGTTTAAGTCAATCTCCAGAGGGCATAACTTATGAGATTGACTGACGTGGAAAATTGAGTTAAATGATTTTTTGAAAAAATGTACATGTACTGTACAAACATTTAAAAAAGCCACCCTCTGATATCTTAATCCAGAGAAAGGTCGAGAGGGAACGTAAAGAGACCAACATGGAGATGAACAGAGAGCTAGAGGCAAACAGACAGACAAGACAAAAACTAAAAACACTGCAGTTTACATCTTTTTCCATTCGTTTGAGTTCATCATTACTCAAGACCTGTTACTGTTTACTAAAACTAGCATGGCATCAAATATTACTCAAAACAACCAAATGAATGATTTTTGTGAACACAATTTTATTTTTCTTAAAAGTTGAATAACATTATACTATAGGTAAAGCAAAACCATGTATATTTAAAGCATGAGAGATGATGCAGTCAATTTTGAATCTGAATATTAATTAACATTATATAAAAAAATATTACATTGTGTGTTTTAAAAATCTTGTTGTTTGCCCAATTATTTGAGAGCTTGGAAAACAAGGATTTAAAATATTAATAGAAATGTTGTAAAATTGTAATTTTTTTTTGTATAAATTATACTATTTTATAGAATAGTATCAATGGGCTTCAATGAAAGACATGCTCTTCAAGGTCTTTTTCCTTGTTATAAAATTCTCAATCTTAAGGTAAAACATGCTTTTGATTATAGAAAGTGATATGGAAAAACAGATAGGCTGGAGGAAAAGGGGGGAGAGGTTAATCTCAGTCCTTTGGAACCGGACTACTGAAACAGGGCTGCAATTAATAAACTGTTTCCAATTCATTTAATTCCCAACAGATTTACCGTGGAATCAGCTTAAAGTGAACACCTCAAGACGCAAAAAAAAAAGTGTTGACTTTATCCATTTCCAGGAAACAAGTCTGAAAATAAATTCATGTTATAAGAACAGGTTGTCTTCCTTGCATTACTTTTGATAATGGTCTCTCTTTAGAGTGCCTCCATTTCGTTTCTTTTGCTTTTAGAGGTAAAGTGTGATGAATTTTTACATGGAAGAATTATTAAGGTAAAGAGAAAACCACTCAAGTCTGAAAAGAGGTTTATCTCAACAACTTGATGTACTACACATAAAAACAAAAAATATGGGTACATATAGATCTACATTTCTTGCTATATTTTTTCAGCTTTATCCTCTTTTAATGACTTGGGACCATCATTACTTTCGTTTAGGTTTTTTTTTCACCCAAAAAATAAAAATGGCCTGATTAAAAACAAAATTGTTTCAGTATTATTGGAGGTTCTGAAAAGGATGCTATTGGTTGAGGCCAGCAGCAGCAGGGAGTAAAACTTAACTGTTTGCCTCAAATGATGCGAGCCCTCGATAAGTTGGATCTAAATCTAGACCCACACGGCCTCCAAGCCGCCCACGCCCTTCGCGCCCTTCTTTGTTACTGTCGCAGCTGCCCAAGACCACAAGAACTCAGCTAGGCCTTGTTAAGTATGACATTAATACTAATACACAATGAATTACTGACTGTATTAGGTTTACAAACAAAGACCTATATCCCTGCATCTCCGCTTTTTTGAGTTTTACCTTTTCCCATCCACTCCGAGGTGTTGACTTAAAGCGAAAATGTCCCCGGGACTGCAGTGTGGTGTTGATTTCAAGCGAGATTTGACTTTAAGCGTTTGACTTTAAGTGGATTCAACTGTATATCTTTTTGTAAACATGTAAAAAGGACGAAAGGAGAAAGAGTAAAAAATCTCAATTTTTTTTTTCATTTACTTAAAAGATGTATACTTGTACACAACTGTCTCATTCATAGAAACATCAATTGCAATAAGAAATTTCAAATAAACTCAAGCAATGTCTTTGCTTTGTTGATCCTATATCATTTCGGGAGTTTGATAATGATCGGCTACTTCTTAAAAGTTTCAAATTTATAAATTCTAAAATGAAATTACAAGTATTAAACATGTTTGAAAGTGCATATTACAATAGTTTGAAATTGATTTATACTACATAAGATAATTAAAATAGAACAAGGATAGCAAAAGCAAAAACTTCCTCAAAACATGACCTACCTGATGAGGCTAAGTTTACATTAACATTTTTATTTAATACATAGTTACATGTATATATGCAAAAGATTCTCTCCAATCTTGCATAGAAAATAGCATAGGGGGAAACATGCACCATTTACGATTTTAGAGATTCCCTCTAAAACCATACAAAATCTTTTGATTTTAAACACTTCAAAATCCAAAAACAGGCACAAACTCTGAAAAATATACATGTCGAGGGAAAAGATTTTGATCTAGTGTGCAAAACTTTTACAAAATCTAAATTTTAAAGCACCTGCTAAAATTGCAATTTAAAAATTGGCAAAGAAAATTAAATAAGAAAAAAAAAAAGATTTTAATTTCTTTGTTGCACTTTGCTCATGATATGTTTGAATCATAAGATAAATGTATTAAAATTAAAAAGATGACCAAAATTTTTAAACAACATGTTTGTGTCATGATATGCAAATCAATCTAGACAGCCTGTAAACATTAACAATGAATAATGGAATAAATTTTAAATTGTGCTCTTTTCTTTGAATGTTAACACACAAAAAAAATTTCAAAATTTGGCAAAAATATTTTTTTCAACTAGTTCATATCATAGTTAACAACAAAATAAACGACAATTTTCTTTATAGTTGCGATGTTGATAAAACAAACTCAAATTTTAACAAATAAACTGTACATTAATATATTTTCTGGCAGTTTATAATAAGCTTATCGTTTTTTTAACATGCTAAAATAAATATATATATATATATATATATATATATATACAAAAAAAAATTGCAGATATTCCATGAATAAAATGATCCTTCAACAAATACTAGCAAAATAATACACATACTAGTACATGTATGTATTATTAAAAAAACTCATAAATATTCATGAATTTTCTAGCAATGGATTTTTTAATATTTTTTTAATAGATCCTTTGTTTAGGTTCTGATATCGATTCAATTTAAAAGCTATAGTTTCCTCTCACCCCAGCCTCCAAAAAAAGTAGATAAAATTGTTGACTTGACTATGAATAGAAAACTAGATAGGCCTGCAATGAATTAAAAGTAATAAAACACCTTCATTGATCTTAAATGATTATTTCAATGTAAAAAAAAGCTTGTATCATAACTTCAAGAGAGATCTTCATAAATGTGTAAACCTTATTCATTCAGATCAAAATATGGATAGATCTAAATATATTTATATTACAACAAAAAAAAAAAAAACAGCCCAACAAATTAACAAAGAGCAATGATTGTGTCCAAAAAGACTAAAAACAATGCACCAAAAAATATATAAAAATTGAATTATAAAGCTGTGGCAGCACCTTACTGAAGACATCTGCACTTCAATTAAAAAAAATGTAATAAAACAATGGAAATTTAATTGTATTCAAAGTAAAATTTCAATGCTGTGCTTATTTATAAAAAAAAAATCCCTGAATGAAAACAAATCTGAAGAAATAAATAAAGGGAACCTTGAAATTTGGAAGAAAAATTAGGAAATTGTAGAGATTTTTACACATTATCAAACATGATAACTCAGATTAGCTTTCCTTTTTTCATGATAAGCAAGCAATAATATTCATAATAAAAATGAGATTTCTCAATTTTGCATATTATGGAAAAAGAAACAACTCAGACTAGCTATAAATGTGTTACTTGAGTTTCAAAGTAGCATTTTTTTTCATGTAACAAATATGAGATTTCTCAAAACTTCAACAGTCAACCTTTACTAAGATCCCTGTGCGTGCCAAAAATTAAAGACTGTTTTACTAATGTGGAGCTTTTAATACTGTTTGCGTTACTTCTTGTTTGAAGTATCATCTCGATACAGATGTAATACAAGTGTATCACCTTATTTCTCGTCAATTTAGTCTAAAATATATTTGGATAGGTATAATTAAGAAGTGCAGTAGCAATGACATTATAAATTGTAACAAACTAGGAACCAAAGGTGCTTGGTTGTGTTTTTGCTCCGTAGAAAATCTCTGGTGCACAATACAAAAAAGCATATAATAAAATATTTCTCTGTGTAAAGTCTTCTTCAGGAAGCTTAAGAGACAAAAAGCTGCTGACAGAGAACAGCATAAAAATTATTACAGCAAAAACAAACATATTTCAATAGGGATAGATAGTGTTCAAGCCCAACAGGAAAGGTGGCCTTGTTTCCAACTTCTTGAATCGGCTATATTGCATATATACAGTAATTCTATTTTGGTAGGCCTATATTGCATGTCCATTTACCACCATACTCTTCAAATATCTCAGTATCTGAAAGATGGATAGGGATCTATTGCAGCAGACAGTATCACTGGCCATCATCTTTGTGGCTTGACACTCGTCCATTGGTTTGAATCTTTTAAATATTGTTTTCTAGATAATAAATGTATGTTAGTAATATCATTACCGACTTTCCATGGAAATAAAAACCAAGTGCGAAAATTTCATAAACATAAAATATGGAACAGTAAATCCAAAAAATGACAAAATTAGGAAAATCTACTTGCTCAGAAAATTTTGGGCAGCTAAGTTTTTCCATCAGCCTTCCATAAAAGGGAGGTTGCTTTTGAGAAAAAGCATATACATTAGAACACGATTAGATTGAACACTGATCCCTCGAACTTATCCATTTTCCCCTTCTGATTCTCTCTTTATTCCCTTCTTATTTCTAAGTTTTATTTGAACTAGTTCCAAGTCGTAACATTTATACATGTACTTCGAACAATGAGTCCTCAATAAGAGAAATAAAATGTTCGCCTTTAAGAAATTTGACAGACTGTGAAATAAAAAAAAAAACTCAATACATTTGCAGATCTTATATTTCGATTAAGTGCTCTACACAGCTGTTATTATTGTTCAAACAAAACGGAAAGAGATACCCCCTCTCCCATCCCACCTTACTCGCTGCCTCCTAGCGCAATGTATCAGGTGCCAGTTGTCTGTCTGCGGCTGCTAGATTTAACCGTCACTAAGACTTCATATTAATCATAGGGGTCGATCGTAAATAAGATTTCCTTGTCCCGCACGCACAAGACATGGGCAATGAGACAGGTAGCTCTATATGAGCTCATCCTTTGCTTAATCAGTCAGTACATTGAGGGGGGGGGTTGGGGAGAACTGGAGGTTAAGATCTCTTTATTGATGGTTCGGATGCCAGATGGCTCAAAAGGTAGATTGTTGGATTGACAATAGTGTGGTCCAGCTTTGCTTTGACAAACAACTCTTGTCTGGGTTAAAGTTTATTCGGGAACAAGCAAGGTTCATTGCATTTGACCGTCGGCTTAAGAATGAATTTACGCCTAGCCAGAAAGGAAAAAGGAACTTGTGACTGCAACTTGACCTAGAGTAGTGGTCTAGGCATCTCACTTTTATCGCTGGTGGTAGGTTTGGAGACAAGTTTTCACATAAAATGAGTTGGGAATGACAGATCGGGTTGTTCAGAGGTATAGATCTATCTTAAATCGGCTCTTTGAAATACAGTGTACTAAAAGTAGTAAATATACAGCAATTTGGGTGTCCCAGAATTGCTCAGAGTTGTACAGAAGTAGTCAAGAAAACTTGAAGCCTCTATAAGTTGTTAACGAACTTCAAAATATTTGCAAAAGCTGACCGAAGTGCAAATCCTGGGCCCTCATGCTAAAAATAGAATTGTTTAAACAAGGCTTTCTCAAACACATAAAAATTCCCTTATGAATTTGAGGAATCCATGCTTCACTGTATATTAATTATATACAGCCTCATCACTAAGAAGGCAAAAGTCAAAATTAATTTGGTGAATGAGGTCAAATAGAGAAAGACTCACTCATAAAAACTGTTAAGCAAACTAGCTTCTTTGCAGCTTTTATAACAACTCACCAACCTAAGACAATACCTCATGAATAGTGCAGAAAATGGTAACAAAAGTCGGGTATAGCATCAAATGGTTAGATCTCGCCCAGTGCAAATAACATTTTGTAGTAAGAACTGAAGAATTACAAACCAAATGATTAGGGCAAACTAAACATTAAAGAGTAGTCTCATCACCACACATTAAACTTGTATGACAAGGAAGGCAAGGATTACAGTCACTGATCATGATAGAGCAAAAAAGACACATACACATTAACACAAAAAGACTGTGATTTAGGGTATCATTCTGAGGTTTTGAGACTATTGTGCTAATATAGATTACTTTAAAATGACAGTTTGAATCATAACAGCCTAAAAACTGGTGGGAGGCCCTAGGTCCTGTCACTTGTTTTCCCTACATACATTCTAGACCTATCTTCAACATGTGCTTGATGAAGGTTAAAGCCTGTTTTTAGATCTTTATTATTTCTTCAATAATAAACTCCTGTCAAAAATGTGTTGAAACTGTATAAAATAGTTCCCAAATGATAATAAGTTTGACTTTTCTTCTCCCATCATCTTTCTTTTCAGGAAAACTATGAATTTAATGGTACAAAGTAACAAATAAAGAGTCTAGTAGACCTGGAAAAGACTTACAATCGATTTGATATCATTATTTTTTAAATTTACATTATGGACATGGCATCATTTCACACTATTGGGTAATAGCTCTAAAATTAGAAGCACTTTGTTTTGTTTTGTTTTTTTTTTTTTTAGTGGAAAGCATTTGACAATGTATTCATAAGAGTACTGTCATATCCTTGCTCAGCAACTAGAGAGGCACAGTGTTCCATCATGGATGACTGAGCAGATGGATCTCCTGAAGAGTCAAGTCTCTTGAACTGTCCAAGCACACCTGTGAATGAATAAATAAAAAAAAGTACAGAAAAATCCTCATTTTCACTTCACAAAAAGGGAGTGAAATTCACTTGCCCAAATAAAGAGTAAAAACCTACATACAAAATTAGCACACAATATTACTAAGTTAAAGCTCACAATTTATTTCAGTGCAGAAAAAGATTTAAACAAAATGAATGACACATAGATCTAAAAATTAAGAACAATAACACAGTGCCAATGATCAAGAACAACAAGATGAATGTGCACTATGAACATTTGAAAGGTAGATAAATAAAGTCAAATAAATAAATAAAATACTCTGAACAGGGATCAAGAACACAGACTAAGCAAGCAAAGATTTTGCTCTTGAAAGAAATTAACATAGCAATATCAGAAAATGGTGACTTTGCTTTACAGGCACTAAATTTTTTTGTGGTTCATACAAAATACCAAGATGACTTTTTAGTTACCTGTGCAACCTGTGACTCTTTTAAATTTTTTAAAACAATTATTCACTCAAATTTCACAAAGAAGAGTGTAAAAAACAGAGTAGGCAATAACATACAACATGATAATAATGATTATGTTAGTAATAGTATTCATGGTATATTCCACTCTGCAGGTGCAAGGGGTCGATTTCACACGAGGCTGATATATTGTGATAACAGAAGTAGAAGTTAAGAACTGAAAGCAAAAATTTTTCCAAAGTTTTGAATAAAGGACTTCTATTTTGTAACTCTCACAGGTCAAATTTAAAGTATGAATAAACCTTATCTTATTGAAAAACACTTTCTATGGGTCACATTATTTGAATCCATATGGAGACATCTATTATTAGAGCTAGTTTTTAAAAAAATGGGATAAATCTGACTGCTTTCCGCTTTGCCCTGATCACAAAGTCCCTGAAATAACATTGGCAACATTTTTTTTGGGAAAAATTGTGGTTAAATCTTGCCTCCTCACGTAAGATTGAAAAAGAATAAAGGAATATTACAAATTAGTACTATATGTAGTATGAAATCTAGTAATATCTACATTTATAACATTTATGCACAATCAAAATTCACAAAGACATACACTGAAATTCTTAGACATCTTTTTCTAGTAGCCTTGTGACACCTTAACATAACTGGTAAAGAAAACAATACAATGCAAAAGAAAAAAATATAGAAAGGGTGGGGAGAGATAAAAATCATGGAACTGATAAAACATATCCATGAAAAAGTTGAGAATGAGAGCATGCTTAAAAAATATTTTAAAATGTAGGTATGAATGCGTAAACATAAAATAAAAAAAGCTATAGGGTGATGTACTCAGCTAAGTTAAAATGAAGAAAGTCCTGGCAAAATGCAAGTGATTTCAAACCAATCTTTGAAAAGTAAAAAAAAAGAGAAATAATCCCAGCGTAGTATCTCCTCGAAATTCCTGCATTTTAGTTCTCAACAACAAGCCCGAATGGTTCAGTCAAATAACAAACTTAAGATTTAAACCTAGTTATGGCCAGTCCAACCACAGCCATAAATCATTGCCTTGACAAAAAGACAGGCATCTCTAATGCTATACCCACATACTGTGCATGGTGGCCCATGTGAGAGGAGACATTGATAACAAAGCTAAAATTCGATTTGCATTATACTACTCTGTAAACAAACTTTTCAAAGTACCCCCCACGTCCTTGAGCTCATATTTATCTTCGGAATTAGATCTTAAAGCGGAAAAAAATTTGGTGTTTCTATCATTATTTTTGAGAGTTTAGACCTTTCAACCATAATATTTATAGTCAACGTCAATTGCTTAAAAAAGCAAAAACAGCATGTGCGATATTTTTTTAAAATCAACATTTCAATCTATGTAAATTATACTTTCATATGATATAATTTTTACATAGAAAAAAAGCTATACTAAGAAATTTCTATTTTAGTTTTGTTTACTACTCCAAATGTAAGATTCACTTAGTAATATTTATCCAATTGAAAGTCATACCCATTGATTGAATGAACTGTGCCATATTTGCCAGAACTTTGTGTACCCAAAATGAAATATTAAAAAAAGAAAACAATAACAGAGCCCATATTATTAAGAACCTTGTTTCAAAAGATTATAAACACATATCAAATATAACCCATGACAGAACACTCTTGATTTTAGTCCAAATAAGCCTTTAAGGCTGAAAACAAGCATATTATACATTATACACAAAACCAATGCTACCAAGCTCATTATCAGAAATTCAAGCAGCATAGTCAAATACTTTTTAATACAAAAAAAAAAAGATGTTCCACCTCAAAATAATTCCAAAGCAGCACGCTCTAGAGAAACACTGCATCATACACATACAAAAATAGTGGGTAGGACTAGATCTTTTGGCAGAAGCAAAGCAAAGAAAACAGTCACCAGATGATCTAACTTGTAGAAAAGCAGAGCATATGGATTTTCAAATGATTTAAAAGAAAAAAGTGTTATCAGGTATATCAATATATGTACTTAAAGTTGCATCTGCTCTCCAAAATTAACCTGTAATCTTTAATTTATTATATCAACAATGAGATAGATGCATAACAAATAACACACACACACGCATAATCATACATTTATATCTAGGAATTCAGCTAAAGCAAATAATACTTCCACAATATTTATTTAATCTTTCTTTAGGTAGATCTTTCTATATATAACCTTTTTCAAATATATATTATGTATTTTTTTTTCATAGTTTGTATTTTAAATCTATATATGTGAATATCCTTGTGTGGTTTGTTGTTCTTGTTTTTGTGTCGGATGAAGGCGTAAAGTCGAAAGCTCACGTTTTGTTTTGTACATTTTGGGGCTGCACTCTACCTATTTTTTTTTTTTACTTTGCTTCACAAGTAAAAAATGTACCATATTATAAATCTTATGCCAAAGTTTCAAATTTCATCACGTCAATTTTTATTTTTACTTTTGAATTTTTTAATGAGTTTGTGTATAAAGCACATTAATATACACCTTCCCTGATTTTTCGATTCAGTAGCGAAACACTACTTGAACAAAGGCTTTCATTTTTTTTCTTTAAAAATTAAATTGACTTTCCTGGTTTATTTTGGTCTTAACAAGTTAAAGTTATTTTTTGCTTTCATTTTTGTGAGTTAAGAAAGAAAAATATATGTAACGAAAATATTGCCGCCTTGCTAAAAACCTACCAGCCAAAGTAAAGTATCGCGAATGTGACATGAAGCAAATGCAGAAAAATTAGCCACTTTATCTTTTGTATCTTCTCTAATCTTTGGAGCAGTGTTGATAAAAGTTAATATAAATAACAAGTCTAGTTAGATCTGTAGAATAGGCATATTATGATGCAAAATGGCTAAATATATAATTATGATTAGACTCTTATACAACATTAATTACGAATATGATGCAAAATGGCTAAATATATAATTATGATTAGACTCTTATACAACATTAATTACGAATGGTTTTTAAAAAAAATAAATCTGAGATTCCATTTCCTCAAAAAAAATTTTATAACCCACTTATCAAGACAAACTTTGTAGGGAATAAAATTTTTTCACAATTTTCAAACATAAAGTCTCATTATGGTTAAAGATTTGACTTGCTCAAAGTTCCATCATCTGCATCATATTTTTTAAAAATTTTTACTGATGAATGTACACATTTTTATAAACTTGACTTATCAGGCTGGATCTTAAATGTTGAAAAACTAACATAGTCACAGAGTGCTTTCTGCTCCTAAAAGATAAATAGCCTTTGGCTCTTAACCAATTCTTAATTTTAATTATCAAGTTTAAATGTAATCATGTGGGGTGCTTTGCATATTCACATGATGTGTTCATGATTTGGTTTGTTCCTCAGTTCACGAAAAGGGAAAATATATCGCTTGCGATTGAAAAAAAAAAACTGGGATGAAGTTGGCAAAAGCTAATGAGCAAATGAGGGGATAAATAAACAATGCGTACCTTTATCACAGCAAGGCCGTGACATGGGTTCTACTCGCATAGCAAGCACAGCATTGTATGAAGAGAGGATAGAGTTGTTGTGTGCATCACCATACCTCTCTGAAGGATCTTTCCGAAAGGAAGGCACTTGATCAGAGAGATCAAAAGGAGATAATAGGCAGGAGAAGATAATATGCCTTATAAGGAAGGGCCTAGAAGCTTTGAAGGAAATAGAACCTTCAAGGTTGTGTACATAAAATTCAAACCAATGAAGAATTTTTTTTTACATGAATGAAAAAAAAAATCCACAGAAATGTACCACAGCTACATTTGAAGTTGAAGTAAAATGAAAACAATGCACTCTAGGCTTTCCCTCTCATAGGAAGAGATAGAAATATTGATAAAACCTTAATCATGACATTAAAAACTTTAAAATTTTAATTAAGAAAAAAGAAATACATTTTTGGTTTTAAAAATAAAATAAAATAAGAAGATAGTGAAAAAAAAATGTATGAAATCTTGTACACTAATCTAAATATAAGTGTTAATTTGAATATAACATTCTGAGCCAAGATTTTTCCATCACCAAGGAACAATGAATGTAAACGATTTAAAAAAGAAAAAAACCCTAAATTTCAGATCTTTGTACCAAAGGACGAAAAGTATAAAATTTTTTTTTAAAACTCACCTGTACATCTGCGTTTGTGAAAATGCTCCAACTCCTCACATTCATTAAATGATCGTTTAACTCCTATGAATTTAGGGACCTGATTGCTTTCAAAGTTGTTACTCAGAGATTGATCTTCCAAAATTGTCTCTTCCTCCATTTCAATCTCTCCACCAGTGTCATCTCCAGTGCAACTAGAATTGTAAATTTCCTCCCCGTTCATAATGATAGAGTGTGAAGTATCTCCATCATTTCCACCAGAAGCTAAATCACTGCTGAGATCAGATATAGGTAGATTTGGGCTGTCAAAAGGTGTAATTGAACCATATTCAAACTGTTCTACAGCTCTGCACAGATACTGAGCAAGAGCTGAGTGATTGGACTGCTGAGCAACATCAACTGCTGTCAAGCCCCGGTGATTTTTCATGCTGTGCTCAGGAGAAAAAAAATATTGGCATCAAATTTTAGAGCAATGTGAATGTCACCAGTCAAGCGTCCAGTTGGGACAATTTAATTCTAATCTTATATATGTTACATTATTTGAAGAAAAATCAGCCTAGATTAATTGTAAAATGGCATTGCAGTCTTAATTGCACTTTCAACATAAGGTTTTTACTCAATGGTGTAAATGTGTATCTTAATATGGAGTGCCTTGAGCTCACAAAAGAAAAGTTGTTTTACTTTCCTCAAACACTACTAGGACTAACACTGCTACTTCATTTGCACAGCTCACATACAACTAGTACCACCATCACCACAACCAACACCACCACCACCACTACTACTACTACTACTACTACTACTACTACTACTACTACTACTACTACTACTACTACTACTACTACTACTAGTAACTACTACTACTACTACTACTACTACTACCACCACTACTACTACCACTACTACTACTACCACTACCACCACTACTACTACTACTACTACTACTACTACTACTACTACTACTACTACTACTACTACTACTACTACTACTACTACTACTACTACTACTACTACTACTACTACTATACTAAAACTACTTCTGCTGCTGCTACCACTGCTACTGCTACTACTACTACTACTACTACTACTACTATTGATAATACTACTACTGCTGCTGCTGCTAATGCTACTACTGCTGCTGCTGCTGCTGCTGCTACTACTACTACTACATAAAGCCAATTTAGTATTATGCACAAACTTTATACACTAAAATATGTAATATAAATCAAATTTCTACCTTAGGGAAGCTCCATGGCCAACAAGCATTGCAGCACAGTCCGAATTTCCCGATTTGGCTGCTTTGTGTAAAGCGGTATCACCCATGAAGTCCTTTCAAAGGAAATAAAAGAATAAATGGATTAAGATTTCTGTGCTATGTAAATGGGAAGAGCAAAACTTATAAATGGGAATGCAGAGACATTAATGTGTGTTGGTGAAAAAAAAAGATGAGTTGTTTGCCATACACTTTTACGTACAATGGATACTTTTTCACTCTCCTGATTTAAGGACTTGAAACTTCATGAATAGGGTAGTTGTTTTGTTAATACACATTTATATAAATGGCTTAGTAAGTTTGAAAAAAAAAGTGCCTTGCAGTGATTCCAAGCTGCTCATGCAATCCTACAAACATGAGAATGCAGAAGAAGAAGAATCCTACCGACTTAATAATGAATGTTTAATTAAAGGGATCTATAATAAATAGATTGGGATTTTCCAAAGGAAACATACATACCTAATTATTTTGATCTTGTCAAACTTACTTTACTAAACCAAATTCTGCTTAAAAATGACAAACCTGTCTGTTTTTTGAAGCCCCACACTGAAGAAGCCATTTTAAACACAAAACAGCACCAGATTTGGCAGCTAGATGCAAAGGTGAAACGTTAGATCTGTGTGATGGTGTGTCAAATCCAAGGTGTGGTTTTATGTGAAGTTTCATCAAACAACTCAGCTGCCGGAGAAGTAGGTTTATGAAAGAGAAAAGACCGTTTTATTTTCATGATTTTAAAATCATGTCTACTGCTTGTAACATTTATTGCCAGTAAACACAAAAACAAAATAGTTCTACTTTCAAAGAGCAACAGAACCACAAGTTTGCCTCAAAATATTGATACAATTATTATTATCTCACTTAATAAAACAATCCATTTACTTCAGATTTGCCTTCATACAGAGGCAATCTTGTCAATCAGTACACCATAAAATATATATATATATATATACAATATTTATACATGTATATATAATGATTTTGATCCTACAATTATGCAAACTCAAAGTACACTCCATTTATAAACTTAAGGATGAAAAAAAAAAAAGAAAGTGATGTTTGTATAGATAAACAATCACAATGAGTGAAGACAATGTACAAGGAAATGTCACAACCAAAATAAATTGATTGTGGCTAGGCCCAACAGGCTGCATAATGGTGCATAAACAATTGAACAATTTTTGTATTAGGCTCCTCATGAACAATTCATTAAAAGACAAATTGCATTTGCTACAAAAATAATATTGCAATTATTTTAATGGGTTTTTTTTTTGCTTTGATTTTGTCCTTATTAAAAAGTGATTTTTTTTTCTTTCGTTTTGGTTACCTTTTGTAACATCAGTCTAAAACTGCTTGCTGCAAATCATTTTTCTTTCCCGCTATACAATTTTAACTGCAGGCCTGACAACTTACTTAATGCATGTTTTAAAATTATTTGCTACATCAGCATGTTTCTTGGTTGTGCTTAATTTTACAGATTTTGAAGGAATAAAATTGTTATAAAGACTCGATATAAAAATTTTTTATTGCAAAATTTCTAATTTCACATCTGTTAGAAATGTTAACTTTTTTTTAAAGAGCCAAAAAAAAATTATGTTGGGTCTTGATATTTAAAGTAGTTCATGCCAATGCCACTTTAAGACCTAATCCCTGATTATTTTTTATCAAGCTTGAAGAAAGAAAAAAAGATTACATAGATTTGTTCCTTTCCATAAGATCTTGTTGCTTTTACATTATTAAGAGTGCGATTTCAGATCAAATTAAAATTGTTAAATTAAGTAAAATAACACTTGTTATTAATCATAAAAAATTCAGTTTTAAAAGAATTAATGAGAAAAGCCACGATGTTATATTGTCTGTTGAAAAATATTATAATCCTTCAATCTGTATACATACATTTATGACTGAAATATATATATTTTGATGTTAGTTAGGTGAAATATCAAATAGTTGAAATACCTTAAATAATCGAGGTAATTCAGCTAAATGTATAAAATTATAAATAAAGTTTATTATGTTCTCGTAGAATCATTTGCATACTTTTTTCATCACAACATTCGTTTAATTAACATGTTAAAAATCCATTTTTTTAAAAATGGGTTCTGTTCACTTTCACAGGTTCAGGGTTCATGCAATTTTATTCAGTTTTTTAAACCTACATTTAAGTTCTAATAAATCTTTGGGCCTAAAAGTAAAATCTGCATTCTTTTAGTTGTAGATCTTAATCTTTTGATTTGAGTCTAGCTGCTGTAAATATCTTGACCCTAGATCTAGAATCTATGTCAAAGCAAATTCTTGAATTATTTACTTAGATCTTATAAATACTACATATCATGTAGTTCTAGATCTAGAGCTATTTCAGACGGTCTTAGATCTACCACAGCCTACATTGTATGCGTAATTTCAGTTTCTTTCCTGCCATCTCTGCCCAGCTGTGCTTACAGGAAATAGTTTGCACATTCGTCTTTTTCTTTTAAGAAAATAATATTATATCACATTTTTGCCTTCAATTTTCGACTTAACTATTTTGATGAAAAATAATATTACCACTCCAATTTTTTGGGCAATTTACGACTTTATGCCAAATTTGACGTTCCTAGGTGGTCTAAAAATGCTCGGTTAAAAGGTCCTCATTTTTAGTCTGGCCCCATGAATTTATGATGTTCGATATGCCACTATTCTAGGAAACTTTTGGACGGATCCACATCGATTTTAACTCCAACTTTTTCAGATCATTTCTAGTCTATTTTGCAACAAGATCTTAAGGCATCTAAGTCTAGATCTAGATGATGAGTAGATCTACTCATCCAGGTTTAACTTTGACTTTTTGTACTTGGTATATCTTCTTCACTGTCAATTGTCATCAGGGCAAAGAGTCTAGATCTAGACTAGTTACTGGCAGGTGTGCAGAGAATGAGACTAAAAATATTTTCCATATTAAGTAACGAAGTTGACTCAGTCGAAACAAATGTTATTAAAATGTTTATCTACAGAGCCTTTACATTCCAAATCTTGACTGACCTGACCATAAAATGCTGCCCAGTGTGCTGGCGTCCAACCATTGACGGCATCTTCCTCCGAGACCATAACTCCAACACAAGCTTCCATGGCATCCCCATCGTTGTTATTATGAAGAAGAGCTCTGCCGATCAAATTATCTAACATATGTCCATCTCCAATATAACAAGCATAATGAAGTTGTGTTTGAGCCAGCATTGCTTGACTAGCATTGTCTAAAACAGGAGGGTCCTGCCCTTCAAACTTCATGGCCATTAGATTTAGATCTCGATAAGATTAAAAGCTTGCTGATATGAAGGATCTAATCAAATTTACAAATCTAGATCCAGATCCAGGTAACGCGTGAAGTCGCAGAAAACTTTTCCTGATCTGCCGGCGTCTGCTGTGTTTATGGAATTTACAACCGCTAGAGTACGATTGGCGTTCGACAGTAAGGCTGGGACAGGTCCCGTAAAAGTAATCAGTAATCACGGATCTTCCTGAAGAAACGGGACCACGGATACTCTAGTGAGATCTGCGTGAGTAATCATAATCCTCAGTACTCCTCACAAAGACGTTAGTGGAAATCAAAGAGACTGAGAACCGTCGTCCCGTCGATGTAATCAAGGCCTTTTGACCTTGTCTCAACAGGGCATTAGGCAAGAGAAAGCAAGGTTCGTAACAACAGAATGGGGCAGGAAATGGGGTGGGGTGAATAAAAGGAGTGGCAATCGGTGCCTGGTAAAATTTGCGTGTATGTGTGTTGGGAGTGTGTGGGGGTGGGGAATGAGTGGGGCGACAAGTGAGACGCTTATGTTTGGTTCCCCTCTCTCTTACTCGTTATCTAGTGTCACAATTTGTCATACTGGATTTGTTTTTTAGCACTGCTATTCCGGGACCCAGCTGATCTTAGTCTACCGTCAGTCCCGTCACCTCTCTTCACTTCACGGGATATGATTACTTTTTTTATTCCGAGACCCACCTGATCTTGGTCTGCCGTCAGCCCCGTCACCTCCCGTAACCACCCCTTACTTCTCAGGAATTGATTAATATTTTGATTACCGGGATTCCGCGGATCTTCTGCGACGGGACTCCCGTAACCGTGATTACTTAAAAATTGGGATCCGTCACAGCCTTATTCGACAGTCGCCGCACGATTCAGGGTTTGTTTTTGTTCGATATTTATTTTTAGATTACATGCCAGATAAATCTGGACTGCGTTTACATAGAATTTTTTTTTTTTAATAACTGAGTTTATACGTCACTTGAACAAAAAAAAAAGTAATTGAATGATTCTTATTTTAACCTATATAAGGATGCTTCATACAACATATTTGATATAATAGCTTTTATCAACTTTTCAAAGCAAGAAACAGAAAAAAAGAAGAAATACAGCTGATTTTTTTTAACAAACAGGCAAACTTGTACACAGCAGGTGCGTAGGAAGTGTATTCATGCTCTAGAAATCTGAAATAAAAAAGGCAAAGAGCATGTTTCTGTTAAAAAGCTTAACAGTTAAACTATAAGTATAAGGGATCAAAGAGGACGAAAGAAACCTGCTTCAATCGACTAACTAAAATAATGATGAAAACAGTTAATGATTTTGGTGTGTTTGCTAATTAGTTTTGAACTTTTATATATATATATATATATATATATATATATATATATATATATATATATATACACACACACTGTAATATGTATACAAAACTGAAAACCCCTTTCTATAAACGGGATCCTGATGTCAATTTGCTGGCTTGGGTGCGTATGTGACGAGCCAAAAATAGCAGTAGGCGAACGAGAGATATGAGTCAAGAGAGAGAGAGAGAGAGAGAGAGAGAGAGAGAGAGAGAGAGAGAGAGAGAGAGAGAGAGAGAGAGAGAGAGACAGAGACAGAGACAGAGACAGAGAGAGAGGGGGGGGGGTAGAGACTGGAAATGGCATATGACGGAGAAAGGAAAGAAAAACTGAAAAGAGGAAGACAGAGAGGAGGAAAAAAGGGGGGGAGGGTGCGGCTAGGGGAAGAAGAAGATACATTTAGTCGAAATAAGAACATTTTGACATGGAAATGCTCGCTCACAACTCTTGAAACACTACATACAGTTTAAATTCCTATGTTCCAGGATCAATTAGGATGTTGGTATAATCGAAGAAGTCTATACAAAATACATAAGCCGTCACCAAATTGAAGCTAAGGACAAATCAGTTGTATTTAACATAGAAAACCTCCTCCCTTAAAATTTGGATTCTTCAGTACAGAAAAGAGAAACAGTGAAAGAGTAACAAAAGTTGACACAAATTGGATAGATGATTGATTGTGGGACGGCAGGGTGCAACTTGTTTCTATTCTAACCCGAAGTGCAAGGTCCAGTGCACTGGCCTAAGATGGTGGTGGCATACAGCGCGACGTCATTGATAAAGGGTTAGTTGAGGCAGAGAGGATATAAATTTTTATGTACAGTGAATCTATTCTCTCTGGTTACGGTCAGAGTTTCCCTGTCTTTGTGTGTGTGGGTGAGAAATGAAATATATAAGGTACGTATCTTATGAATGAACAGGGATTTAATAATATTTAAACGCATGGATGATTTTTATCAATTACACATTAGAATTAGCCTATCACAGATTTTTTGTTAAAAGTAAAGTGCTGTAATAATTATGATAATAATTTTTTTTTTTAATTAACAACAACAACAATACATGTACCGGTAATAATAATAATAATAATAATAATAATAATAATAATAATAATAATAATAATAATAATAATAATAATAATAATAATATATGTACATGTAGTAGTAAAAAAAAAAGATGATGACAATACAGCACACCTCGAAACCAACGAACTCGAATTCAAAGGACACCTTGCATTCGAACAACAGAGTAGAATTTCGTTTGTTTTTTTTTCCTTTAAATCTCTTAAATTACCTTGCATCAAAAGAATTAATCTCAGACCTGTCCTCGGGTTCAACGAACTACAAGTATTGGCAAATCTACCCTAAAATACTTTTTTGCCTAGAAACTATGCAGTTGAAATTCAATCAATAAGTCCCCTGTCAGCTGTTAAGAAATGCTTGAAGTGTATAGGTGTTGGGCACCCATGATGCCATAGTATAATACTAAGGGTAGGAAAGAGCAAAGTATTGATATACAGGGAGAAGATGATAAAAAGAGAGGGGGGAGTGGGCAGGGAGCGGTAGCAAATGCACAGGGAGATCATGATACGGGATCAAAGAGCCAAAGCGGAGGTAACATGGGCAATGGTGAAGGGATAATATGTGGCTTTATACTGACACGTGATTAGTTGATAAAAACAAGAGAGGTAATAGCGTGACAATTTCCATTTGGTTGATTACTTCCCTGTGGTGCCTTATGTCATGGCTCCAAGTCAAACGAACCTTGCAATTCAACGAACTGTTAAAAATGACCGCACTTGTTCCTCGAGTCCCACTCCCAAGTGTACTGTAGTAACAAATGAATGTTATAATAATGATGATAATAATAATAATAATAATAATAATAATAATAATAATAATAATAATAATAATAATAATAATAATAATAATAATAATAATAATAATAATAATAATTCATGTTTGATTTTTGCAAGAATACCCATACTGCTGGTAATGTAAGCTGTAAATGTAATGGTTAAAATAATTATACTACATTGTAAACAACACTGGTGTTGGTCATATTTTGTACGTGTAATTGTTTGAAGGCCTTTCGATGGGGCGCAAAATGACATAAATCATTAAGTGGCAAAAATTGAGATGCTTCTCATTAAATTGAGTGGGTGTGTAGTAAAGATATGGGGAATGTTGCCTGTTCTTTCACATTGATACCAATGGGTTCGATGGTCTGAAGAGTATGGTTCCAATGAGTTTCGTTATTGCGTCTAGTTGTAAAGTCAGACACAGAGGATGAGGGTCTGTCATTGGCCACGATCTGTGGGTGGTCTGCGCTGTGTCCCGGTGAGTTAAAATGTCTGGCTTTTGAAGTGTCGTTGTCAATGTCATGTCTGATGCCCGATGTATGATTGGTGAAATGAATCTAGAGTGGTGTGGAGGTTTCTCCAACGTATTTTTTTTTTTTTTTTTTTGGGGGGGGGGGGGGGGGGGGGGCACTCTATAAAATTGATGACTTTGAGAGAGTGGCAATTCAGTGTTTTGAAATTTTGTACGTTTTATTGATCCTTGAGGATGTTGGTATAGATGCCTGCACGTTTTGCACTGAGAGACATTGCAGGGTTGTAAACCTGTATTGAACCTGAAGTTTGCACTTTTCATTTTGGAGTGAACCTGGGTGTCTCTGAGATTTGCGGGTCTTCTGTGTGCTTCAAAGATAGATTAGAGATGTCTTCTTTACACCTGTCAGAGTTGTAAAAAGTTGATAAGTACTTTCTATGTGTTAATAGATGTTGGATAAAGCTTGATTAAATGTGATGACGAAAAGAATTCTGTTTGAGTATTTGTATGTTTGCGCTTTATTGAAGCTCTTGTCCTGTCTGTCTCTTATGCTTTTGATGTTATACATTTAAGGGGAAATCCGCGAGCCCTCAGATGTGTGGAAAGTTGGCTGTGCATGTCTGTGAGTGTCAGGGCCTCCTCTGCCACGTAGATTCGGACAAGCTGTGAAGATTTTCTATTTTAAACTGCTTCTCAGAACACAGGAACTCTTGGACCTTTCTTCATAACACTTGTGTATTTTTATTGCATTTTTCTTTCTTTAATTGAAAAGAATCGTAATTCTAAAGGTAATTTTGGTCTTCTTTATTTTCTGGCAACACACAAGTTTTAAGTGCTAAAAATTTACCCAATAAAAGTTTTAAATTAACTATGTTGTGAAATCTAATTTGACTTCTATACTGATTCATGATTTACCCTTCTCTAAATTAATTCAAATTTCTGATACACAAGCATTGTACATTGCGTCTTTTGTCTTGTCTGTGGATCTTGGGCAAAGGTTTGTGATTGCTTCATTTTGTCAATGAAAATTGAGACAATATTGAAACACTTGCTTTCTATCATTAATATCAGTGAATGAGTTTTATAACTAGTTTGTCTATACATTTAGATAGTAAAAAACATGTCCCCCAAGAACGCAATTGCAAACTGAAGGCTTTGGAACTTTTCAACTGACACCAGCGGATAAAAATTTGTCTTTAAAAGCATCAATTCTACTGCTTGGTAACTTCCGGTTTCTAACCTTCAAGATATATCTGTGATTAATCTGTAGCTGTATACCATTTTTAAACAACAGAAAACTCGGGAATCGATACGTTGGTGAGAACCTTTTAATTAGAATTTAGAGGTAGTCACAGCCTGAGCTATGGTTGGAAGTGAGGGTACCAGTCATGTATACTTCAAAACAATACTGACAGTCCTACTACGTAAGTCTTTTTTTTGTTAAATTCAAAACAAATTCACCTTTAAAAAGGGCATTACAATAGATCTGTCTGATTGGGAAATGACAATGTTTCTCTGAATCATTTGAATTTGAACATAAACAAACACATAAATGTATGTACAGTGTAGTAAAAACTAGCACATCAATACATTAGTTCATGGTATCAATATTTTTAATGTAGCAGTGCTACTACTAGCACAGTCAAGTTCTGCACATATTTCGTTTACCGAATGACAAGTTACATTGTGAACAACATGCATATTGAGGCTATGTAAATTTTTTTCAAAAACATAATGCCTCTAAAAGGCTAAATTAAGAACTGTTCGACTGATTTCTCTGAGCTCATCAACAGACGACTTAATTAACATGAGCTGTGACAGTAATTCTCAGCACATTTCCATTATCAGTGTATATACTGAAAAATAATACAAGGTGTCCCAAAAAGATCAAATCACTTAATGATGAAACAGATCAACAAGCAATTAAAGTTTGAAATAAATGCAAGCCCCAAAAAATAAAAAATAAAAATGAAGAGCAAAATCCGGTTTAAAATAGATGTGGTGAAAAAATAGAGAAAATTCCATTATTGATCAAGGTCTTGGGCATTCAAAAGGTCCATCAAAAGTGATGTTGTCTTTGAAATAAATTTCCTTTTGTTCTTTTCACTGAGTTGGCGAATGAAAGGAGCTAAACTCCGAAATAGCTGAAGCTCAGACTCCACAGCTGGTACTAGTGCTGCTGATTTTTTCCTCCTTTCTTGAATCAGGGCAAGGAAAGCATCTTGTACAGGATCTTTGGGTGAGATAGGCCGCTTTCTTTTTCCTGTAGACAAGAAATCAACCAAGAGTTACTTTCCAAATATAAATTATGTTGCTCTATAAATATTTAAAAGCGATTTGCTTCTCTTGAATTTTTTTGGAGGCAAAAAATATCATATCAGAAACTGAGATTAAAGCTCAACTAACATTTAGTTAAAGTTAGCTACCTTTTAAAATATTAAATCCAATGGTTTGAGAGTGAAGACTAGATCTAGCCCTAGATAAAAGCACTGCAACTGAATTCTACACATGTGCAAAGTGTTAATATCTACTCTTTTCATTCCTGTCCCATACTGCACCTATTACCCAAAGGCTGAAATTTATGTTTAAAGATCTTGTTGAGTCTTTCTGTGTCGTTTACACTACTCACAAATAACATTTAATGACAGTACGGGAAACAGACGCAATCAAGTTTACGCTAGCTTTTAATGCTCTCTCTTGTTGTTGTGTACAGACTATATTTGCCCCCTTGTTAAGGAGAGTTATGTAAGAGGACTGTTCGTTAAGTAAGACTAAGAGTAAGACTAACTCAGTAACTGCTATCTGTAACAGCTATTTATAACATTCTATAAGTATTGTAAATGTATAGTTATCTGCAGCTCCCATCTCTCCCATTTTACAAAATATCTCACAAGTCAGTCAGCCTGCTATATAATTCCACACCATATTTATCCCCATCCCTTTCTTCTGGGTCTAGCCACCAGCTACAGCCTACAGACACCCTTACCCCTTAGCCCCTTTTGCTCAGCTGCCTTAGTTTAATGGTAACACTGATTGTGCATCAGTGAAAAAAGCTTGGAAAGCATGTGATGTATAATATTTAGAAAAAAACCCTTGTTTTTTTTCACGAACTTGATAATTATAATTTGCTGAAACATAAATATCAGACTCTCATGCATTGACTCATGTAAAAAAAAAAAATAACTGATGAAAGAAGAAACTAATTCTTGATTAAGAATTAGAATCTCCTCATTTTGTCTATGACACCTGGAAACAAAGGATTTTTAGAATGTATTCAAAGCTCTTAAAACTGTGCACTGCTGCTTCTCCCAAAAACTTGCTGGTCAGGAAAAGACCCTTCAATAAACTTCATAAAAAATAAACATTAACAAACTTTTAATGTGCCAGGCCTTCCAATATTCATACATGTATAAATAAGAATGTGGTAAGAATGAAAGAATGCAAAAGAAGAAAACAAAACTTTTACACCTTTAGCATGCTTTACACATTCAGATAAATTTACAAAATTTAATAGAAGAAAAACCTTTCTCTAATGAGGACGATGCATCCTTCAAAGGTATATCACTCTTGGTCTCTAGCGAGCTTAAATGTCCACTTGTGGCTTCGGGAATGTTTGATGGTTCTCTGCCTGAAGTCTCTAAAACTTTCATTTCTGTATCACTTTCGTCTTGGTCTAGGTTCTCAACTACGAAAATGGGACTCCATGCTATCTCAGTGCTGCCCTCTGACTGTCCAAACAGAAAAATTTAAAACTCAAAACCTTATGAAAAAGATGTTTTTTAAGCATGATAAATAAAATTTATATAGTATTTTTGGCACATCAATAAAAGAAGAAAAAGTATAAGAACATTGATTGGTGTGACAAAAAGACAAGTTCTACTGTTAAGATTAATTAAAATTTTCGTTTCAATAGCAGGTAACTGTTGCCAATCCAGGTAAGAAGCAGGCTAATCATTTATTATTTATTTTGAAGCTGGGTCTGGAAAGTTTAAAATGTATGTGAGATAGTACGAGTATAAAATTAATACCTTCAGATATCTGGCAATACAGAAAAATACAGCCTGTGCAACTGCATTATTTGGTTTTTTTTTAATGTAATAACATAGTTTACGGCATAATGTTGCACACTTTTGTGGGGCTTTAATGCGATGATAGTTTTGCAACAAGTAGATTTATTCATGTCATTCACCCTCAGCTTTCTCATTGCCTTTTTGTTTAGACTAACAACCAAATTTTGAACCAATAATTAACAACATTGCACGATCTACTTTCTTAGGTGAGAGCTCCTCTGAGTTAATTTAAACAACAACAACAAAAATGCCAATGAACAACTGCCTTAGATCCAGTTTTCTGCTCACCTTTACCATTCTTTTACAATGCTTAAACTGTCTGTAACCCATAAAATTTCAAAACCAGATGATGAATCTCATGTTTTGACTGTTGTTTAAAAATTAAATTCTCAACTTCTAGATCAAAATCAGATCTTTAAATTAGACTGGGATTTGGATTTGGAACAAGTCAATCTACAAAATGGGAGAAGGAGAGTAGCTCTCTGCCCTTATCCCTATAGGTAGATTGTTTAACAATTCTCTTCTTCACTTGCATGATTTGCAATTTTTTTTTTTTTTGCTTAATTCTTTAAGTTTCCATACATATTACTATGACATCCAGAGACAGATAGCTTTATTTTGTCAATAAATTAAAGGTTCTGTTTATGAATTTATTTCTATCATTTGATACGCCTAAGGAAAAGTAAAAAAAAAAATGTTAATTTTTTTATCATTTAAAATTCATAACTTTTTTTCTCCTTGTAAACTGATATAAACTATTTTTTTTAAAAGTTATTTATATTTAATTAAAAAAAAAACCTACTAACTGGTACTTGTGAGACATCACAAGTCTCATCTAAGCTGCTATTCTCATGGTTACTCTCAGACTGGTCTTGTCTGTAGTTTATGTCACTTGGTAAGCTACCATTAGCAAGGTGGTTTTTCAGAAAGCTCATTTGGCGGTACAAATACCACTTTGGCTTCTTTCCACACATCGGGCCATTCGGTAGCTTTTGTTGAGCAACAATTCTGTTGAAGGTAGCTCTGAGTTGAGCCCA
The DNA here is from genome assembly GCA_033675545.1 of Elysia crispata. Lineage (NCBI taxonomy): Eukaryota > Metazoa > Mollusca > Gastropoda > Plakobranchidae > Elysia > Elysia crispata. The sequence goes on along the minus strand of JAWDGP010005328.1, from coordinate 49,853 downwards.
TTGAGATCTGCAGTAAAAAGCTATTGAAGAAAAATATAAATATATATGTAGCCAAAAGTTGAAAATTTTAGAGTGGATTGTATGATGACGCTCTTCTTTTTTTTAAAATGTGAGGCAATGACTTTGCATTGCGTTTATTTTAATGCAACCTGTAAAGCCAATGATATCAATTTAAAGAGAGTAACGACAGCAGAAGGTGTAAAGTAGTGGCTACTATAATTGGAGTAAAAATAGCCAAGTAAAAATCAAAATAACAATAATAATAAAAATAGTAGCAGTAGAAGTTATTACAACAGAAACAGTAAAAGCATAGCATTGAAGGATCTGCAATAGTAGAAGTATAGTATGAGAGGCAATGACTTGAATTAGCTGTATTTCTTTTACAATATTAATGAAGGCACTGGCAGCAGTTAAAATATTGCCCATCATGAGAAAGCTAAATGATCAATATTTTTTTCTGATACTAAGTTATTCCATTGTGTACTTACGGTCCGGCCCAACTTCTTCTGATATGGCTGCCCAAGCAAGTTCTGTCATATTACGGTTTTTGTATTCAGGGCATGAACTATTGTATAAAAGCTCTCTTTTTTTCACAGCCAATACAAGTGCCTCAGCAATTTCCAAAGGTAATTGTCTTGACATTTTGACTGTGAAATATCCACAAAAATTGAGTTAAATCAAACAAAATAAAAAGAAACACTGTGACACAATAAGTTTTTCTGTCAAAAATGATAACAATTTAAGACATTCAGCACCAGGATCAATCTTGCTGAATGCTAAAAGCGATTTAAGTAAAAGAATTACAGTGGAAGCCATATTTAACAACACCTCGAATAGTGAAAACCATAAACAAATCTGAAAATCCCCCTTTCATCCTTTACTGAAGTCATTCTGCAATATATAACATCGAAATCAATGCGGCTTCCCCCCCTGTAATAACAACTAGATCTGAGGGTATAAAGAAAAGAAAGCACCAAAATTTTTCATAGGAAAAAAAATCTCGAGCATTTTGTCTTGCCGGCATTGCTACTGTACAAAAGAACAAGTGATGCAGGCTTTCGTGCCTTTTCTCTGTGCAAATCCCTCCTGTTCAAGCATAGTCTAGGCCTAGTATCGGAATCACCAGAGCTCTGGTATCACACAGCATGTGGTCCAGCGAGCTACTTGTGGTATACAAGACCTATGCATCTCACTAATCTCCCATTCATCACAATAAATTCTTTATTCCCTTGGCATTAGTGGGAATAACAGCAACCCTTGATAGAACATAAAAGATCAAGAGTTCCACTGCACTTGCACATTTTCTAAATATTTCAATATTAAGATACAGAACTCGATCACTACAAAGGTACAGTTATTCTCCAACACGCTCATCCAATTTTAACCTTCATGAGAAAGTAAATTTTTATTAAATTTAACATTTATTATCAATATATCACAAATTCCTTGTAGACTAGAAATACATTAAAAAATGAGAGAGAGAGAGAGAGAGAGAGAGAGAGAGAGAGAGAGAGAGAGAGAGAGAGAGAGAGAGAGAGAGAGAGAGAGAGAGAGAGAGAGTGAGAGTGAGAGAGAGTGAGAGAGAGAGAGAGAGAGAGAGAGAGAGAGAGAGAGAGAGAGAGAGAGAGAGCTTGACAGAAAAAAAAAAAAAGAAAAGGGAAGGACAAAGAAGGATACCATGTAGTAAAACAGTAGGGGGAGCAGAGAGATTCTAAAAATAATTCTACTGCTGGGATGGCACTATTGAGGAATTCATGTTTCCAGGAATGGGAAATTTTAAGATTCAGCAGTGTGAGTGAGTGGGGAGACAGGGCGAAAGAGAGATTTTAGGGGGGGGGGGGGGGGGAGTGCTTGATCAAAAGTTTAAATTCAATTAGAAAAAAAAAATCTTTCTCAAGATTAACATAAATTTTAAATAAAAGTAAACTACACCTGTATAAATCAAGATTCACATTCTTTTAAATTGTCTAAGACACTATCCTGTGCGGAAACCTTCTGTTCTAGGCAAGCTGATCTGCCAAACTCACATACCACTTCATTTACAGGTTCTTTATGCTGTTCTTGCGCGATCCAGACTAAATTTAGAATTAGATCTATGATCTTGATTTCCCATATAGATCACAAAACTCTAATTATTAATTGAGCCAGAATTTATAAACATAAAAAATCTTACCAAGTTTTGGTTCTTCAGCAGCAATAAAGGTGCTGTGCTATTCTAAAGCGTGCAGAAATAGTGCATGTCGGTTTAAGATGGCGAACATGCAAAGCAGTTGAAGGGGATATCGTTGCCTCGTCTCACTTAGCATTAGCGTGCATTGCATTCTCATATCATGATGATAGAGTCTACATTGCAGCACTCCTTAGCTTGCAAGGTTCTTTGCTTTGCGTTGTGAATGTTCTACAGGGTCTAACCTATGTTTTTAGCGAATCCACATCATATGCAGAGCTGGTACATGTATGTAGATCTAGCTTTACACCAGGCAAACGGTGTTGTGGCTGGCGATAGCCAGCAGTCGTTGAATTGGCTCGTGCTTTGTTTCGCTTGCTCGGTAAGCAGCAGGCGCGCACGTTCGGTGACACATTCATGCCAAGTTTACCATGAAAAATCTTTCATTCAACAGCTTCTTCTTTTAATCTATTGAACAATAAAATAGGCCTTACCGCCGTGCATACAGTAAAAATGAATAACACTATATCGATGTTCATGGTGCTGGACCGAATTAGAAAATAAACCGAATACATGTAATTTTCTTTCTTTTGCTCCCGATAAATACATATTATCCCAGGACTCCACGTATGGGAAAAAATTGACGACCGATGATAAGCTTGCTCATAAAAGTAGACTTGCGTGCTGTGAATAAAACTCATTATTTAATGGTAGAGCTGAAATGCTCAGAGGAGATAAAAACATGCTTTTATAGTTCTTAAACGATTAAAAATCAACAATGATATAACACTTTTTCTTCCTATTAAATACATTGTATTTATGATGGTCTAGACAAACAGCATAAGCTAATTTATAACTTGCTTTAAGTAATACTTAAGGCACGATAGGTGTCACAAAATGCCAGAAATAGCTAACTTAATGGGCTAAAAATTTGTTGAGATGACAAACTGACAGATGACTGCTGGCATAATGATTTGCCTAATGAGGAGTGTGGCGAACATTATGTTTTTGAATGAACGCTCATATAAGTGGGGCAAGCACTACTTTATTCAGGTGTTAAGAATAATAAGATTATTGTACAATTACATTAGGAGCCCTACAAGCAAATATCTTGCAAATCAGTGTCATAGTGCACGTTTGCGTCGTGACGACGATATTTAACCCCTCCCCCCCAAAAAAAAAAAAAACAAAAAAAAAAAACACAAAAAAAAACATCGAATTGCGAGCGTGTTTACTTTTCAAACTACTGACCCACCAGAGTATACGCCTATATTTCATCATTCTATTCTTGTACTAAATTCACACTTAACTCCAGCCTCCTGTTGACCGAGTGCTCTTTGGCCTGTCAATGTTCTTCCCTCGCTCTGTTTGTGTTTATACGGACATAGTTAAAGCTACATGTATGTAATGGTGGGGTTAGACCTCATTTAACATCTGTCTTATTTTTTATTATGTTTTGTCAGAAGCATACTATTCTATAGAAGTACTCTTTTATCTTTGGCTGAAGTGAAAATATAACATTGTAGTTGTACTCCCCCTTTCTTTTTAACAACCAAATAATTATTCGCTTAAAGAGAGTGCTGATTCAGAGGCAATAAATATAATTGTGTTTGGTTCTCTTCTTTCTCCATCTGGATATTCGAATTTCTTCTTCGACTTTGGCCAAGTATTGAACATGATACAAATGAGAATATTTCTAGTTGTTTAAATTTACATTGTTTAAAATAATATCGCGAGTTAATCGAACTTTAACGGAATACATTTTAATCACAAACATCTGAACTGTCCGACGTAAAAGAAAGGGCTCTATTACGTTGCCCGTATTCAAAGGGATCTCGGCATCTCTGATCTAAGCTGAACCAATCATGGCATTCTTAGGCAGTGTGTAACGTTAATTGAATTAACAAAAACGTCAACAACAATCAGCTGACGCCCCTTCATCACGGATCTGGCTTTCCAATGTAGCCTACAAGGTAATGAGTACTACTAGAAATCTAGCCCTTCTTTAGATAAATCTCTACAAGGTATTTTATCCTTATACCGTCTCTAGTCTAAAGGTTATGTTGTTAAAATTTGTACATCTAGAATAAGTAGAAATTTAGATTAGTTTTAGCAAGTCTACAAAGCTGAACTAATAGACCTATCTCTTGTCCTAGACCTATAGAATTAGACCGAGAGCTCCCTGGAGGCAAAAGAGTACAGTACAAAACTTGGTTAAATGTTTTAACATCAGAAATTGAAGTGTTAAAGTATCAGAAAATTTGGGACTTTGGCTATTCAGTTATCACAAAGTCTGCCCAAATGAAGATTGTTATGTTAGCAGTGTAGATTAGAATAAAAAACAATTGATGAAACTTGATGGTAAAACGAACTGCTGTTTCATCTATAGGTGTACAGACCTGTGTGATATCTAAATTCTAAAGCTCAATAATGATTATGAGGGCCTCTAGACATCCTGTGAATCAGTCTTTAAATGAAGTTTATAATTGAGACGCGTTTAAAATCCTGTTGGAGTTAAGATAAGAAGTAAAAGAAGGACATTAATTAATGCCACCTGCAGCAGCTTAAAATGAAAAAAAAATTAACACCCTATGTTAGAATTACCTTAGGAGAAATTTTAATGAACTGCTAGGTTACAACAATAGACCAGGAAGACTGATTAGATTCTTTTGAAATGTTGCATTGCATATATAATAACATGTAGACCTCTGCTCAGTACTGTCACCGTACCAGTTGCCTGTGAAGAACCAACTTATCTCAATATTAACTAATATATTGGTTCTTCAAAAAAAAAAAAAATAAATCCAAGTTATAATTATTATACCCATTATAATACGTTCAGAATTTTGTGTAACATGATACCCATTACTAAAAATTTGAGCAACCAAGAATTTATAAGTCCAAAGCCAAGATTCAATTCATAATGATGAAACCAAATTTTTGATTAATATAAGAAAAAATTATGATTTGGATATCAGTATAAAAAAATGCATTTCAACCATGCACTTTTTTTTAGTTTTAAGATTTAAATATTGGGATATTTATAAGTAATTAAATAAGTAAATTAAGTTATTGAATTCCTCAGAAAGTTAGATTTAAAAACTCTTTTTTGGGACAGAGGGGTAAAATAAGAAAATTCCATATAGGATACATGTTTAATTACATGGTTGTTGTAAGATCAGTAACTTCTGCCTTTTATTGGTCCATAACGACTGTAGAAATTAGAATGTAGTTGATACTTATAAACAACAGATCAGTTGACTAGGTTAGTGTTGACTTTTACCAATGGTTCAACATTAGTTGTTTGGAGTGGGTGGGGGATACTGGTTAGCAGTGTTAAGAGAAAAAAAAATTTAATGAAAAATTCAAACATAGTGGTAATTATTTCACAATAAATTTACTTTAATTTTAAATATATTCATTAATTTAAGTTGTATGAAGATGAAGATGCTTATAAATGATCAGCTTTTTTTATATTTATAGCAGACCTGAGGAAATATAAAACATTTTTAGTACAGGTTTATAATATATAGAACGTTGAGACATTAGAATTCTCCTCATGGTGTCATAAAGACATTCTTTTAATGAAGGAGAGATCAAAGCAAAAAAAGTAAGCTTAACTTGTGTGTGATCTTTTTAAGCTGCTCTCTCCACCAAAAACATAATGTCGTGCTGATTATCTGTAACAGATTCAATGTAGTGCTTGACCTGATGTGTTGAAAAAGTGCTTTCCAATGCAAATTAAAAACATGCAACTGCTAAGACAGTATTGCAAAAGAAAAAAATGTTAAGGCCCCAAGTTTCTCTTACTTACTATGGTTACCCTGGATTGCTAAAGTTTATAATTTTTACGGATCTAGTCACAATCTGTTTAACTCATACAAGACAAATTAAGAGTGGCAAGTTAATAAAGTAGCTTATAGAATGTTTCTACAGTTCTTTATTGACAATTAGTGGATCTAGTTGATATCTTAGATATAAAACAGTATAGAAATAAGAAAAGTGTGCAAAAGAAGCACTAGGAAGAAGATGCGACTATCGTCACAACGACAGCTGATCTTAAAATACTGACCAAGCAAACAACTACTACTTTTCTGTGCAGAGCGGTTTTGATTCATCATTAAAATAAATATGCCAATAAAATTGATAAAATTATTTATAATAGATATAATGAATTTTCAAGTGCATTTTTTATTCTGAATCCAAAACTTTTCTTTAATATTTTTTGTACTGCCTTGGACTCTGATCGTGGTAGATCAAAATTCAGTTAACTTTATATCTGTACAATGAATAATTTTGGAGGAGGTAGCAGAGAAAGAAATCAAATTCACTTTATATTTATCAGACTTGTCTTGAGTCTCAGTCCTAATTAATGTCTGATTATCGATTCAACAAAAGGATTTTGAAAGCACTTTGAATTTCTTCAAAATATTGTAATGCATAACAAAAATTATTTGTAAAAGTGAGAAAGTTTGGATATATATTTGACTAATGTCAGATTCTAGTAGAATTAAAATTCATTCATTATCTTTATGAGATAGCGCAGCAGTTGAATGTGTCTAGTTAGTTCTTACTTCAAAAAGTTGTAGAATTTTTTTGTAACCATCAAGTTTAATTTAAATTAGTAATGGAAATCAAGGTTTCATATTAAATAATATCTAGGATATAAAGTAGAAATGTTGCGCAAGTTATATGCTTCTCCTGCCTTACAACCTCATTAAGTTTCTTCAGTTCTTTGAAGCATTTGAATTTTAATTAAAAATTAAATAATATACTTGCTTTTTATTTTGTACTTTCCTAATCTTTTTCCATTCATTTTTTTACCTTCTATAAGTAGACCCTTTTCTATTTTTCTTCCTGCTTTTCAATCCTAAAAGTGCTCTTGTTTTTATTAGTAGCATCTAGTTTGTATTGATCATCAAAGTTCATGTTTCCACCTTTTCAACTTACTCATAGTTTCTATAATGTCTTTCATTGTCAAGGCCTTGTAATCTCAACACTGCATGATTCACAAGATGAAATTTCAAACTTTGCATTTTGAGAAAAAAAAAACCAACAAGAAGAAGCAACTAGATAAAGAAAAACTTATAAATAGAGCTCCTTGATAAACTGAAATAAGATTAATCTTTTCTCGGACTTTGTACAGTTTTATAAGAAAGAGGAAAATACAGACTGAGGCTAGCTGGGGCTTTAAAGGGAAATCAAGCAAATAATATTGATGTAATCAAAGTTAAAGGGAGGCTTTGATTTGCATGTGACTTTAATGCTTGCTTTATCTCAATTCTGTTATCATTCATGTGAGCTTGGAAAGGCTTGAGGTTTTGTTATCTCAAGACTTTCATAGATTAAGACATGAATTACATAGATTTATTTCAAATACACTTACTTGATGTTAGCTGAATAAAGTGGACCAGTTTATGTGGACTGATTTGTAGATTTCATATTGTTGCAGTGGTAAATATAGTGTGTATGTAAACTTAAGCATTGATTGAGATCAGTATTGCCTGCTCATACGAGATGAACATTTGCAATCAAGTGCTATCAATTTATTTACCAATATTATTGTGAAACTCAAGGATTTGTCAATATGATCTTTTCTTTGGACTTGTTTTATTTCCCCCTGTATCTAGAAATTTGATTAAGAGTGCTATTTTGAAAGGCTTTTTTTAGAAGAAGAATTGACTGAGAAGACAAAAGAAAGGGACATTGTCAGCAGAAGCCAGAATAGAAAGAGATGAAATCTTTATCGATAGAGCAATAAATTTCATTTATAATGGAGTTAATTTTGTTTTAAACTGTTATTCATAAAATGAAATGTATTAGCACTTAGCAGTCAAAACAGTTTTTCAGAAACAGGAAAAATACCATAATTTATAACAGAAACACCATAACTGCTTGTTGTGGGTAATAAATGGATTGATCTCAGAACTCAGATATCTTAATTTGTGCTTCTTTAAACTTTTCTTATTATTAAGATCACTACTTTACAATCAGACTTTGTTTTATATTTCTTTAGTTTCTTTTGTGTCATTTAATATTTTATGATGATTTCCTTTTCTCACAGGTATTTCAATCTTTAGGACAGCCTATAAACCTGGGTAAATGCAGACAATGCTTCTGACCTTAATAAGCAGGTCATAGTTCGACAAGTGCTTCATTCCTTTCATACATCTCCCTGTAAAGGCCTTATATTTACAATTTTACAACTTTTTAGACGAATTGGACATATAAAAAAAAAAACACCACAGAGTCCTTTATCATGGCAGCAATAAACAATATGTATGACACCTGGAGCATTTATGCAAACAACATATCAACAACTGAAGCTCCAGCAACCACAGAATCACCAGGAAAACCCTATCCTGTATATGTGGGCTTTATCTGTGCCATAATTGCTGTAATTCTGTATGGGAGCAACTTTATTCCGGTGAAGAAATATTACACTGGTGATGGTGAGTTTGTAAAGTAGGTTATGCATATATCTCCAAAAAGTTTTGAAACTTTTGAAAGTTATGCAATAAAATTGAAATTACATTCTGATTCTATCATGTCTCAAAAAGAAAAAAAAACAAAGATCCACCAAAATAATTTTGCAACATTTTATCGATGTTTAGCTTTTCAAAATTGAAATGTTTGGAAACATAACAAATATGAGCAAGAGGTGACTGATGTATAAGCATAAATTTGAACTGAATATAAGATTCAAATTAAAAAACAACAACAACTTCCAACCAGCTATGATTTTAAGTTGATAGCAGACTCAGAGTTTGTTTTTTGGCAGATCCGATTGAATCTTACAGTCTTACTCTTAGATGAATAATATTAAACCAATGCTTGAATTAAATTGTATATGATATGTTTTTGTGTGCCTTCTTAGGCATGTTTTTTCAGTTTGTTCTTTGCAATGGGATCTTTCTGGTAGGCATTGTGTTGCAGCTTATACAGAACTCCAAATTTTTTCCTCTCGTCATGGTAGGAGGGGCTATTTGGGCTACAGGTTAGATTTTTGATTATCATCATTATCTACATTATCATACTTATAGTTTTATGGTAACTGTTCCATCGGTTAATCCTAATTTGGTCTTAAAAGCTTTGAAATGGCATATGGTAGATTCAATGTCAATTGTTATGAGATTTGTATTATAAGAACAAAGGTTAAAATTCCTCTCTTGTACATTTTCTAGGTTTTATATTTTTCAAACTCAATTCTAAGAAGGTTATAATGATCCCAATGTAGGAAATAATCAAGGTCACAAGCTGACTGACATTTCTTTCACTTTTTGGTATATTATCATACTTTGGCCTTAAGATTAGACTTCAATTTATTTTTGTTTTTAATTCAAATAATGGATTTACTCTTTAATTAAAATAGGCATGTCTCAATCACCACACAAGTGGTAGTCAACAAGCTCTTTGCTTAGAAATGATAGTGCCCTGCAAACATTTTGAAACTTCCTCATTTTCTGAATTTTTCATGTTGTCCTTTTATTTCTTTGCTGTCGATAAAATGGTGACAAAGTTCATAACTTCGGCACTTTAATTCTTGTTTTTCTCCATTTTTCTTTTTAGAATGGCTTTGCAGCAAACATTTGCTTTTATTCATAATTACAGCTGATAACTTGCACAAGAATAAGATAATTTAAAATTATAATTATGCGATATATTTATATATATATTCTATTTATATCAATATATTCTGTACTACATAATATTACTTAGGCTGCTTTATCAGGAAAAATTCTTCATGACTAAAGAGCACTCAGTCATGTCCATCAAGATAGAAACAAAAATACTAATGTTTGATGTAGATCTAAATCCAGCTTCATAATGATAATGGTTCTTTGTTGAGTAAAAAGTGAATTATAAATAGAAGAGAATTAAGATTGTTGAGATGTCAAAGATAAATTAGTTATTGAAACCCATGAAGTTTTTGACTTCAGGTAACCTCTGTGTTGTACCCGTCATCAAGACAATTGGCATGGGCTTGGGCATCAGTTTATGGGGAACAGTTGCTTTGGTTGCTGGATGGGCAAGTGGAAAGTAAGTTATGTGTACAAACAGTTGTAATTAACATCTTGCGCAAACATGAAAAAACCCTAGACAGATGATTTAAATGCTCTATATTTATATTGTTTTATTGTGTCCACGAGCATTATGCCAAGCATTGTAAATGATAACAAAAAAATGAGTATTTTCCTCTGGGGGCTTAATTTTTTAAAAGACATTTTTTTTAAAAGAAACCTCTTAAATAATAGAAATTCTTGCTCCTGGGTATATATATATATATGTATATATATATATATATATATATATATATATATATATATATGTATAAGGTTTTAAATTCCAAAAGCTACTAGTAATATCATAGCTCATTGATATACATGTCGACCTCTTTATACTCTTTATGAACATTATATTTATAGATTTTTATGTATTTATCAATTAAAACATTTTCATACATATGACTATTATAAAAGAAAAAAGGACATAAAAACGACAAACAAACAACAAAAAAAAACACAAGATGTAAGAAAAGAAAGGAGAAAGAATGATAAAAAAAAAAAATTCTGAAGTCTGCTTTGACTCAAAAATCTTGAAGACGTAATTATCTCAGGATAAAGTAAACTCAAGTCTCTCCTTTCCTCTCCTTCGAACCTTCTCAATCCACCTTTTTTCGCCTTTATTTAGATTTGGCTGGTTCGGTACTGACAGAGACAGCATTAGTCATGTAGGCCTCAACTATGGTGGGGTTGTGCTAGCAGCCTGCAGCATCCTTCTCTATGTCCTGGTGAAGGATGAAATTAGTTCAGCTAAGCCTACAGATCAGGAGGTTGAAGTAGTAGCACCAGAAGTGGCTCCGCTCTTACCCGAGGTCAATGTAAGATGCAGCATTGTTTTAAGTGCCAGATAAGATAACAGATCTTTTATGCCAGTTTAAAAATCATGTCCAACTCTTATGCCAGTTTAACAATTATGTTTATCTTTTTAACCTGTGTGTAACCTTTCAGGAATTTATTCTTTTCGGCTTTCTTCTTTTGGTGCATTAATATTTTTTAAAAATTTTTTGTTTGATTTCCTTTTCTTTTTGTGTGTTTCTTTAACCACTTCACTTTTACCCTACTTTTGCCTTCTTTGTTTGCCTTTTTTATCCTCTTTTTTCTGTAGTTTTTATATTATTGACCCTTCTGGTCTTAATGCATTGCTTTAAACATAGTTCTTACTTTTATCTACTTCGTTGCCTCTCATCATTTAGTTTTCTATGTCTGTTACCCTCTTCTTTACTTCTTTTTGTCTATTGCCTTCTCTTGTCTGCAAATCATTACATCATTTATTTGGATGGAACGGCTTCTTAAAACACACTTTAATAAAAGATTTGTCTTTCCTTGATCTCATTTACTGCTTCATTCTGTTATGGAACAAATTTGTATTGAATTTGAAGACCTCTTACTAACGCTTCTTTCCAACTCCTTTTCTTCTTTTCTAGTCCTTGTTCATGTAAGCTGTAAGATCATCGTTTGCCAATGATAATTTGCCATGAGGAGTTAATAGAGTAATCCATCAACTTTGTCATAGTTCGTCAATTCAACCCTTATAATTAGCCCTCCTCAAACATCATTGGAAGTTATAATTCAAAAAAAAAGTAAAACAATTTTTTAAAACAGAGTGATTAATATCTGATTTCATTTATTACAAACGACAATTTTATACTGTCTATCAAGGGATCAGATAATCATTAAGTTTTGTCTAAAATTATTTGTTCCATTTGCTTCAAACTAAGTGTAACAATTATGAAATCAATCACACAGAATGCACGAATGTAGAAAAAACAGCTTTGGGGTATATATCTCTCACAAGTTTTTCACCCAGTGATTGGATGCATGTATTTGGATTGTCCTTGGGCCAAATAGTATCAACTACAATTGAATTTTACACAGGAAAACTGGATGCACATTCATAAGTTGTTGCAGACCTATGATATCGTTTTGTATCGTACAAGCATCTACAAACTAATAATGTACATTGAAATAAAGGATTTGGTATTACATCTTTCAAGATTTAACCATCTTGCTCTAATATAAGCTTGCATGTAACTAGTTCAATCCTATTTGTTGTTTAAAATTCTTTCCAAATAATATCTCTTGTAATGTGAGCAATTAGCATACATTTTTCTTTTTTTCTTTTAGTAAAATAATTGCACAATGGCAGGCAGTGCAAGAAATTTTTAACTCTTACCATCCAACATTTAATAGAGTAACATTATGATATTCTGTTGTTCTCAAAAGAATGAATTGAATTTTCCCAATGCATTGAAGCACCTGTGAAGAAAATTAATATTTCTTGATTACAAAAAGGTGCAGAATATATTTTTGAAATGTTATTTTGATGCTAGGGTAAATGAATTAATTTTCATTCATTTCCAGCTTTACTTCATTATTAGGATCTACGCTTAGAAAGTCAATGGAAATGGAAGTCAAGCAGAATTTTAAACTTGAACAAAATATTTATCCACCTCATTCATGGTTTCAAATTTCATATTTTTCTGTTTGCATTTATACTGATTTAAGAAGAAAAAATATAACTTTATGGTAAGATTAAAATGTAAAGGCAATTTTGCGGAAACGTTGACCAAAATTGGATAGTTACAGATAATAAGACGGTTGTAACATTTAAATTCTGATAAAAATCCTTCTCTTCAGGAACACTGTTTCCAGTCAAGGTTTGGATCTTTTTGAGTGCTTTGGGAGAGTGGATTGAAAATCTGCTTGAATTTAAACTAGACATTGTTTTTGGGAAACCTATGCCATGTTTCCATTTCTGTCTTCTTTATTTATTTTAATAGAATCGCTCAATTAACCACCCACAAAGGAATAGGGAAGATGCTTTCTCACAATTCACTGGCAGTCAAGAGGTGCTTGTGTTTAAAAAAGGGCCAGTGAGTTATTTTTTTCAACTATACAAAAACCTACGAAACAAAATTCTTACACTCATCCACATTACCTTATCTTTTTTCAAAGTATTTTATATCACTGAATCTGAGTTTTAGAGTTACTTTTAAATTTCACCATTGAAATAATTCAGATAGTTGTGCAATAAAAGGCAATAAAATCATATTTTTCCAATGATGGCAGTCCTCTGATTAAGTATCAAATGCAGAGTAAGAAAGAATAATTTTCATTTATTTCATTGCATTCAAGGAAATATTTTCCAACCATATTTTGAAATCAAACCATATGTGAAATCAATTAAGACTCGCTGTTCATTAAAGATAAATAAAGATTGCTTTTGACTCTCTTTTCTGATTGATAAAATTTTTCTAAGAATTTCACATTTTCCTGTACAGTAATAAAAAATTTTTAAAATAAAAGATGATGGAATTTTACTTATTAAATTGTAAGCCAATCTAAAAAATATCCACAAAGAGTCATCAACAGAAGGAAATTACCCACGACTTTCTCATTTGGTAGAAAGCATTAAAAGCACAGGAGTAAGATTTTAAAGCCTGTCTTTTTTAAACAAAAAACATGTTCATACCAAATGCTGCTCAATTTATTTTCCAACTTTCCTTGTTCTTTCTGTCTGTCTTAGATTTAAATTTTGAGGTATGATGTGTCTTCCAAGCAAATTATTTTGTTTTTCTTTTTTTTTCCCTCTGCTTCTCTATACCTCCTTGACTCTATTCATTCAACTTTAGCTACTTATTTAGCATTCAAGTTTCAACATAAGGTATATTTTTTGTGAATATCAAATGATAATACAAAAATTTTTATGACAACATAACTAAATTGTTTCTTGTGTCATCAATATTTGAATATGGCTGCTTAGATATACATGTGTCTGCAAACCAAATGAGACATTTTTTGTCCTCTTTTTTTACTAATGCTTCAGAATGTTTTCATGCTCATTCAGTAAAATAGTATGGCAAACTTAAATGTTTATGAGCATTGCATTCTAACTGTTCGTGCGACTTTGGAAAAAAATATACACTTCCAAACATATTTTCATCTCATTAAGATGCGCCTTTTAATGTTTTTTTTTTTTTTCAATCCTTAAAGTGTATGAGATTAGCAATTACCCTCAATGTGTTTGGATTTACTAATTGCCACAGAAAAAAATGCAGAAATAATAAAAAAAAAGATATTAAATCACTAATCTAGTTTTTAATTTTAGAAAAGATAACATTGTAGTATAATTCTGAGATGACATTATCTTAGACTTAACTCATGAGAGAATCATTAAGACTCATAGATGAGCTGTTGTATTTAAAAGAATTGGTTTCTAATTACGTCAGTTCAAAAATACTCTCTTCTTCACCTGTTTCTGCCAATTTTAAATCAGTAACATTCCGAGATCCAAAATAAATTTCTGCAGGTTCAAAGGAAAAGATTGTGTGTTTGAATTTATGTGTACATCCTTCAAAAAAATTTTTTTAACTAATCCCCTATTCCCCAAAGAGTCTTTAATCAAGCTATTGATGTGAAGCCAATATTCCTCTCCCCATCTCTCTCTCTCTCTCTCTCTCTCTCTCTCTCTCTCTCTCTCTCTCTCTCTCTCTCTCTCTCTCTCTCTCTCTCTCTCTCTCTCTGTCCCCTCCTCTCTCTCCGCCTCTGTCTCTGTATTTCTAGTCATTCTATGTCTCTGTCTGTTTGCCACTCACCGCCTCTCCTCCATCACCTCTCTCTTTTCTCCTATCCAATATTTACCTTCTGAACTTCTAGCTTTTCTTTGCTTCTTATGTCGAAGGTTCAGTATCAAATTATACCTGCATATAATCTGACTTTCATTTCTCAAAGATATCTAAGTGTAGAATCAAATAATTAAAATTTGTTTTTGAACTTTGCTAATATTATCACAGTTGCAAATAGTAATTCTTAAATATCAGATAGTTACTTAAATCTTATTCTTTGAAGAGAATTGTAAATGTCATGAGAAAATAATTATGATAAAATATTATTTAAGAGCACAGATAACGATTATTATAGAAAATTATATTCAATTACTTCCTAAAATGAAACAGTCCAATTCTAAGGATCGCTTAAAAATGACTTTTAAAGATAATGCATATGATAAAACCATTTTCTCTTATGTAATTCAGCTTATTTCAGAAGACAAGGCAACAATGAAAAGGAATTTTGCTAGTGTTACTCACAGCTTCCGAAATAAATTTTTAAGAAATACTGAAAATTTTAGACAAACATTTCCATTGTAAGTACATGTATTTTTAAACAAGTAAATACTCCTAGGCTAACAAAGTCACCACCGATGTGCGAAAAAAAAAAAGAAAATTTATTTTGCAACCCTTCGTCAATAAGTGCATATTTCCCTAGAACAAGCTTCTAGAATTCTAATTTATTTTTGTTTAATCAATGCGCAGCAAATACAATGAACTATAAAATTTACAAAATGTTAGGGACTGTTTGGTAAAAAAATACTTTTCCTTATGACTGTTTTCTTGCAAAACACAAAATGACACATATCAAATGGTTTATTTTTTGTCTTTTTTTTTGTAGATTCAAGACAGAAATTCAAATAGCGAGGAGGAGAGCTTGTCTCACAGTGTTTTGCATGATGACAGATTGTTCTTTGAAGATTTTCCACCCACAACCAAAAAGTTAACGTGAGTGTTTCTTAGTGATGACTCACTACTTTCTTCATAGGTGTGAACAAAATTGGCTCAGTTTGGCTGATCTGATATTGTTCTTATATATGATACTGACATAATGCCCTCTTAAAAAAGCCTAGTGATAATCACTTTCCAAAAAAAGGACAAACATCATGTCTTCAAACCAGCCTTTACAAATTTGAAATGTAAACTCAGTGGAGACTTAGCCTGAAAAAAGTTTGAGTGCACACTAATTGGTATTCATGAACATTAAGATCTTCATTACCGCAAGATCTAGCTGAGTTGTCAGATGGAAAACTTTGATGTGTAGATTAGCTTGATACCACGACGGCTTGGAATTTTAGGTTATTAAAACATTGGAGCAACACAGCACAGTGTTGATGCATGGGAGAAAGACCTGATTTTTCCTGGTTTAATCCCAACCATAGCTCTTGTCATAAATGTTGTGACAAAGCACAACTCAGTCCAACCTTTGGAAAAGGGGTATCCGTCTAAAAGCAGAGAAAGATATTTATGGAATGTTAATAATCAGAGCCAAAGAGGTAGCTGTACTATTTTGCTCTGAAATGTGAAATGTATTTGCTTTTGGGTATTATAAGGCATGTCTTTTGAGTCTGCAGCCTCTAAAGAGGAAAATTGTAACCATTTTACCTTCTCTTTTCCGTTAAGACAAAATATTTTTAGATCAAATCCTCTTAGCTAAGGATGTTAGACTTTAATTTGTGTAACTCAAAGAGCATCATTCTTCATACTGCAAACCTTGCATGAAAGCTAGTAATGATACCTGATCAAGAACCAGAGACATGCCTGGGTATTGTCGCTAATGATTTAAAAAGAAACTAAAAAAAAGACACAAGCATGCAACCTGATGCTTTTTCAGATAATAGGTTGATTACTTGATCTTTGCCATTCTGGCGCTGGAAAAAAAAATAGTTATCTATCACCTCTGTGTTGTGACCAAAATTTTTTTACTCCACAGAGGGCTTGTGCTGTGTCTTTTCTCAGGAATATGTTATGGTTTGAACTTTGTCCCATCAATCTATGTTCAAGACAACTACAGCCACCAAGGTGCCACTAAAAATGGTAAGTCAGATTTCTCATTCATTGTTAATTTTACATAAAAAATTATATGCCAGACATAAGAATATAATTATAATATAATGATTTCACTCTCAAAATTAAAAGAATTTATTGCTATGGTTTTGATATTATTTCCCTTTGTTTGATTATTACCTTACTTCTTTAAAAAAAACTTTCTCTAGAAACTGACTTTTCAATTGTGTCTACCTTTTCTTTTCTAGTTAGCAAATATTGCTTTTGATATTAAAAGTAAATGAAGTTTGTTTATATCCACAGGATTGGATTATGTTTTTGCTCAATATTGTGGCATCTATTTAGCCAGTGCTATATACTTTTACATCTACTGTTTGATGAAGAAGAACTCACCCAAGGTACACATAGATATTTAGATCTAATTTATCCAAGCTCATGATTTTGTAGATGATAATAGCATCTATTTTTATAAAGTTATGATAGAAGGGGTGCCTAAAAAGTTAAATTTTTAAGATAAATAAGAATTTTTATGGGTTTTTTTTTTCATGAGATGAATACAGTTAGCCTTGGATTGCTTGAATTCTATGAGTAATTTTGATATTCAAAGAAGCTTTTTGACCTTCTAAGGCGATTTCAATAAATTTAATATGCATACTTCTCATATTTGTTGTGATCTTTATAGAAATTAGAGACTCAAATGAAAATGCATAAAAAAGTTAGCAAAAAATTTAAACTCTGGATCATTCATATCCGTTTTGACATTTAAGGGATTATTATGTTTCCAAAAGATATTTTCTCTCTGAGGTCACTAATGGACCAAACCAAAAGAAAGATTTGCCTTTTCTAGTTCTAATCCCTTTTATCTCCCCCCACCCCCCTCACTGTTACTCCCTTCTCTCACCTTTTGTTCATAGTACAGCCATTCTTCTCCTTCATATATTTCTTTTACACTTCATCTTCTCCCTGCCCTTTTCTCCACCTCAGCACAATCTCTTTTTCTATCTTTTGCATGTCTAGGCTTCTCCTTTCTACCCCCACTTTTCCAGTAAGCTCTAGGTATAAGTTCAGTTTAAGGTTGAAATCAGTAAGAAATAATTGTCACTAGCAATCTTAGATTAGTTTCCTCTCCCCTAATTTCATGAATTATTTTGTCAAGAAAGTGGCTTTCTTTCACTTCAAACCTAGAATTCTGACCTCACTATCAGATAACCCAGCAATGGATCAAATCTTCATAATCTTATTCTCATTTGAACTTTCAATCTACTGACCTATCATGCTTCTCATATATATGTGGCCTGCGTAACTTTTTCAGTTTTCATCAGCGTCATTTAGCTATCATTTCTGATTTTTTAAATATCGGGTACCTGTCATGAAAGAAAAAGAAGGGAAAAATATCAAGGTGGAATATTTTTGTTAACTCAGTCAAAATATTTGTTGGAATGGACTTCAAAGATTTTATGAGGCACAGTTGAGTTGGCAGTTGCAATGGCTTTGACTGCAAAGAAAGCTGAAAAAAAAACTGAAGAGAAACTCGTACTCTCCCCAGATTTATCCACAGGTCATCCTACCTGGTGTCCTATCAGGTATACTTTGGGCTATCGCAACTGCATGTTGGTTTGTGGCCAATGCTGAACTATCTGAGTCAGTATCCTTTCCCATTGTCAGCACAGGACCTAGTGCCATTGCCTCTCTTTTTTGGGGAGTGTGTGTTTTTAGGGAAGTTCGGGTAAGTAGATTATGTAGAATTGTGCACATACAGTAGAACACGATAAAGCCGAACACGGATTCCTCGAAATCATCCATTCTCCACTTCTGATTCTCTCTTTATTCTCTTCATGTTTCTACGTTTACGTTTTCTTGGAACAGTCAGCCCAAAATTAGAGAAAAAAAATGTTCTCTTAAGAAATTTGACAGATCGTGACTTTCATTACATTCGCAGATCTTAAATTTCAGTCAAGTGCTCTACACAGCTGTTGTTATTCTTCAAAAAAGCACGCCTTACTCCTCCCTTTCACTGTGTAGAAATAATGTGTGGTCAAATAGCCTAGGAGAGAGAACCCTTTTTCCTGCCCCACCCGGCACCAGTTGTCTATCTACGCCTGTGCTAAGTCTACCTGTTGCTAAGACTTCAAAGGGGCCGAATTTAACTACAATTTGCTTGTTCCATGTGCTCAAAACATGAGTAATGATGACAGGTAAATCTGTCTGGACCTACCCCTTGATTAATCAGTCAGTACATGGGTGATAAAAAGCTGGCAGGCAAGATCTCTTTATTGACGTATAGGACACTCAATAGCTCAAAAGGTAGAATGTTGGACTGATAATAGTGAGCTTCAGGTTCAACCTTTGTCGGGTCCTTTGGTGGGATTAGGTCTAGCTCTGCCTTGACAGACAACCCTTGTCTGGGTTAAAGATTATTTAGGAACAAGCATTTGAATGTCGACTTAAAACTGAATGTACGCGTAGCCAGAAAGAAATTTGTGACCGAGATCGTAATATAGACCTAGAGCTAGATCTAGATCTAGCATCAAGAGTTTGAGATCAGATAAGGGCTGGGGTGTGGAGACAAATCTTTACATCAAACAAGTTGGGAGTGACCGATCGGGTTGTTCGGAGGTATGTCTTTCATCCTCTATTTCAAGTACTAAAAGTAGGGAAAATACGACAAATTGGGTATCTCCGTAATGCACGGTATTCTATGGAAGTAGCCAAGAAAACATGAAGCCTATATAGGTTGTTAAAATACTTCAAAATATTCCTTTAAACAAAAATCCAGGGGGTCAGAGTGCTGAAAATAGATTTGTTCAAACACGGCTTCTTCGAACATATAAAAATTTGCCAATGAATTCGAGGAATCCGTGTTCCACTGTATACAAATCAAGATTTAATGGGTTATTTTGTTTGTCTTGAAATGTGACAAAATCTCATTCTTGTTCTCATACTTTTTTTCACCTGCTCCTTTTGTATATTTAACTTTTGACTATATCTAAAATTGTGCTTTCTGCATTCTTTCAAATTTTTACTTTAAGGGTATAAGGCAGTTTTAGGGACTTAAAACACAAAAATTGGAAGCATTCCTGAATTTCAGCCCTTATTTCTACATGTCTAAAACCATTCCCAGCATCACAACAAGGCTGTAATTCTTAGGAATCTGTTGAAACAAGAGTTCTCTCTATTTTTTTGCTTAGCAAGTTATTTACCCCTTTCAGTGACATGCTGTATTTTTATCATACTTTAGAAAATAAGTACGCGCTATGATTAAAATTCATTCCCACCATACTCATACTAAAAGATAAAAATTTGTCTCTTTTTTAGGGTATCCGCAACATTCTTATTCTTGTTTCTGGCTTCCTTGTAATGACAGCTGGTGCACTGTTGGCTGGATTTTCAAGATGAGGACTCGAGACTTAATTGAAAACTACATTTTTCCTCATTTTTTCCATGTCAATATTAAACAACATTAATTAGATAATTGGTCAATGCTATATATATATCATAATTTCATATGCAGTTGAGATTTTCATTCCATAGGTTACTGTATGACCGTTACCTCTGTTGAGACCCACCCTTGAGGTTTTTTTTTTTGACCCTCCCAAGTTAATGAGCTTAACTCTTTCGTTTTAATTAAGATATTTAATTCCACCTATGTATTGCAATTGCCGTCTAACTTTTGGGAATATTTCAAAGAGACAGAAACTGCTAATTTGGACGAAAACACCTTTTAATGTTTTATTCCAACATGGACTGATACAGCGATCATTGTTCAATTATCACCTTCCACATACATAAGATTTACCAAATAGATATGATAAACATCTCAACTTCTACTGTCCATCTTTTTTCATCTGAATTTATGCCTTGACACAGATCAAATCTAATTAGGTCTAATTTGGTTGAACTAGGCCTGCTTCAACAATCTAATCCATTGATGTACTTAATGGACTGCCCTCATCTTTTATTTCTATGCTATCTTATTTTGGATCACCTTTTCATGCAGATCAAATTCACATGTCACTTTATTGAGGTCCAAATGAGACAGGGTATCGAGCAAGTGATATCAGGCAGTTCTGTCAAATATGTTTTTGGACAATTTTGGGGACAGGCAAAGTAGGTGGTTGATTCAAATCATTCCTGAACTCACTGAAATGGATACAGATTATCTTTTGAAGTGAATTTTAATTTTATCATTTGAATCGCGAAAGAAAAGTCAAAATAATCTATATCAAGGTCGACAAAATTGTTCATATTAGTTTTTAAAGAAGTTTATGATTCATTGATTGTTTTTCTCATCTTAAAACAAGCCATTTTCTTCCTGTGAATATGATCCTATACATTATAAAAATAACTCTATCCTTGATTGTATAAAAAAATGAACAACAATTTGCTTAAATTTATAACTTATGCGCAAGAAGCATACACCGTGGGCTTGGAGCTACTTGTACTTTTGTGCTTATTCATAAAATGAATAATAACTTGGGGAAATTTTTGCATAGAGAGAATATCTTAGGTTTATTGTATGTATGCAGAGAAAAGCAGAGTCGCAACAAACCTTGCAAGCTCTGTCATTGAGCAACTATGAGGTAATGGATCAACCTCATGTAAGCTGAAAGACTTACATAAATATTATGAAAAGAAAAGCATTTAGATATCTCCATTGTTATTTGTTTTTCTTATTATTAGAATATATTGACATTAATTAGTCAAAATATAAACCAGTCTCTGGTGCTGTTGCTGATTTTTGCGACAACTAATTGATATTGCTTTAAGTAGTTTAAGCATGTATTTTGGGTTCATGTTTTTTTTCAACTCCTCTTATGCTAACGGGTAATCTAAAAAGGTACATATTACTTCAAAATAAATAATTATTATAATTTTCTTTAAAAATCATGACATATCTCTGCCAGTATTTTATTTTTTACTGTTCATAAAAGTATATATGTGCGTTAAAAATTACAACACAAATGCTCACTGACAACAATAAAGATAGAACATCAACTGCAACTTTAATTTTTCAAAACATGCTACATGTAAATCTTTTTTTTTTTTTTTTTTCATTATTCCAAACCCAGTCTTGGAAAATGATTTTTTGTTTTATGAGTGGCAGCAGCTAGCTTTCTGTTTTACTCACTCACATTTGAAGCAAAATAACTTGACATACTATAAAAGCTATGTCACAAGGATGGATGTAATTGTATAGCATTCTTTAGGAGTGGCATTTTGCTAAGGTTTCATTGATTTGTTGATATATATGTATTTATTTCATTATTTACTTCTCTTTGCAATAGTAATTTTAGCTTCCCAAACATAAGAAATATATATATATATATATATGTATAAATATATTTATATAAATACTTAGTTGAATGCTTTAAAACGTTTATTTATTTTATTTGAATATTATATATGAATATTATCTATATATTTTTAGAAATCCAATTTTATTTAAACAATAAAATTCTGTTATGTATTGTGTCGAAATATGTTCAAGAAATAATATTTTCATAAAAAAGTTTAAGTTCAGACAGAATTTAGCTTTTTGTAATCAAATGCATCATTACATGTACATGTATGTTGGTATTGTAAATATACAGTGAACCTCGAATTTAACGTGCTCGGACCCAACGAGACCTGAGGCTTAATGAGGAATTGACGAAGTCCCGTTTTTTTCCTCTTTGCCTCAATAAATTAACCTTGGATCCTACGAGTGTCAAATTTACCAACCTCAGGTTAAGCGAAATGAAGCAAGGCTGTATTGGGCCTCAATCAATAGAAGAGCAAAACCACTTTAAAAGTTACCATATACACTACATTGTACATGTCAGGCTCTTTGTCTAGGCGGCAATAAAAACTAGATCCACGGGCATGTGTAATTGAAGATGTGTGTGTGTATACACGGGCAGGTGTATCAAAGAGAAGGGAAGGGCTAGTGTGACAGGGAGATGGGGAAAACAAAGCCACCTGGGCACTCCAGACCTATTGCTAGGTGCAAGGCATAGCGGCAGAAAAAAAAAGAAGAGATAGAGAGGGGGAGTAGGGGGGTGCACTCCGCAGGGTAGAGCGGCAGTGAAGGAAAGGGAAAAGGGTGGGGGGTTTACAGGGTGTGAGTCATGAAGCAAGATCTATGATTTAGGAAGATCCGAAGAGAGAAAGGGTGCATGCTTAAGCAAGATCAATACATGTAGGTCTGATTACACGAGAGAGAGAGAGAGAGAGAGAGAGAGAGACTAACAAACATGTAGAGACGGTGAGAAAAGTAGCGAGGCATAAAGAGGAAGTGAAAAGCTAAGCAAAAAAGAAAACAAACTTTTTTTTTTTTTTTAAATGAGGGTGAGAGAGAGAGAGAGAGAGAGAGAGAGAGAGAGAGAGAGAGAGAGAGAGAGAGAGAGAGCACAGCAAAAAAAAAAGGGGGATAGGAAGAGTCAGAAAGTTGTTTAAAAAATTAATGTGATTTAAAGAACAAATACATTAATTAGAAGAAAAAAAAAGCGAAACAAACTTCATTTCCTCAACACTTTAGCCAGGTCCGTTCATTTTTTGACAATAAAGGGAAGTGACGCATTAAAACTTTACTTAGTATTGGATAAGTTCTCTCCCATGAAGATAATTAAAAAAAAATTTTTTTTTAAGTTACCTTTTATCCAACAAGACCTCGGGTTCAATGAGGAAATACTGTGAGGCCCGAGTATCTCGTTATATGCAAGGTTTACTGTATTAATTTTATATGCCATGACCAGCTCAAGTATTTATAAATATTTATGAGTCAAGCTTAAAGGTATCAAAACTTTCCAAGTAAATGAAAGTATGAGTACATTTACAAAAACCATATCTTTTAAAGAAAAAGGTCTCAAAAATTTATAGCCAAATATAAAAAGATAATATAAAAGAAAGGTTATGTAATAAATTAGTTTTAAGGATTGAGGAAAGCAAAGTGTCCCTTGTGATATGCAACACCAATGAAAAAAGAAGGCTATTTAAACTTTTAGAAATTCTAGGAGATAAAAAAAAGTGGCAATATGGGCAATCTGCAGGCTGATATCATGATATTAAAAAACGGAAGAAAATCGATTTCAGTAAACATATTTTGTGGTCCCAAAACTTGTCTTTGTTGGTGTCAACATAATCCATTTATTGATTTAAACACTAAATTCCAAATCAATTTTAACTTTTGACCTGTATTTGATTCTTTAGGTTTCCTTCACCTTCCTCAAGAACATGACAATAAGAAATTTATGTAGGTTGGCATTTGATTTTAGATAATTCACCTTCAACAGGCGAATTACAATATGCACCATGAAATACTGTTGACCTGAAGGTATAACATCTTAACCACTTATAGCTACCTTGATGGGACCTTACTAATGTCCTATCTATACTTTTTTACATTGTAAACTTTAATACACTGTTATGTTTTACATCAAGATTGCATGTTAGAATAGAAAACAATTTTGTCATCCGTAGAATAAAGATGGGCACTGAACTGCATAATTTTTTACTTTTTAATGTAGGCCTACCTATTTTACTTAGAAGGTAAAACATATTTTACACAATTTTACATTGCAAATGACGGGCACTTGGAGTTTTATACAACAAATACCATTTAGACATTGTTTCAGTCGATTTAAAGTGTTTGTTTTATCACCTTCTCATCCTTCCATCAACACACACACATACACATTCTCATGCCTTCAGATAGAGCTGGTTGGATGAGATCCAACTGGACCACTAAATAGCTCAAGCTAGGATTCAATCCCATGGCCCTCCGAGGCATCAGTCCTGAATTCTACCAATATAATTCTCTGTCAACCCCATAAACTGTACTGTGCTTAAAAAAATCTTAAAGAATGTGATTGTGACAGTTGAGTTAGGAAAGGTACATGCAGAGAAGTAGCAAACAACTTGATATAATATGTGAGACCAAATGAAGAATAACACATTAACAAGCAACTTGTCACTTTGTTTCAGTGGGGCTAATAAAAAACTAATGAAAGGGAAAAGTATCATGTTTTAATTCTTTTTTTTGTCTTACAACTATCCAGGTTGTCTGTACCCTCCTATTCAATGGCCATTTTGTTTTACCACAGCTATTTCTCCCTTTGCCATATTCATGTATACCTTTGGTCTGACCACAAAAGTTACACACATTTTCAAGGAAAACATCTAAAGTATTTGATGGAAGAATTATGTCTTACTCAATAAAATTAAAATTCTTGGACATCTTTGATTGTGGGCAACTGCAAAATGAGAATGTTGCCTCAGTTGTTTGGCATCAGCATGTACATACTGTTCTTTCATTTGGGAGAAAGAATTTACTAATAATATGCATGTGCATGTTGGTCCAAATTTGTTTTTATTTCAGTGAAAATTAATAGATTTATGTCATCTAAGGTAGTAATGATAATTATGTTTTCTAATACATTATCTGTGAAATATTTTGGCAACGATAAATGAAGGGAGGTTCTGTGGCATTCCTTTAAGATCAAATTTACTCCCTTTGAATTTCAAAGTATTTTACATTATGTCTCCCATAATTTGAAAATATTACAAACAAAACAAATTTCAAATAAATGAGTTTTTAAAATCCTTTTTTTTTTATTAATTACATCTCACAACTTCAACAAACATCAATTCATGTGGTCAACCAGAAGGTAACAACTTAAGTGATGCAATAAAAGTTTTACTTTAAAAACTTGAAAATGAAGTGCACAGTGATAAGATGGCTGTATCTTTTCAATTAAATTCAAAGCATACAGTTTTATATATCTACATATGGGTATTTAGTAATATAGTTTTGCACATTCAGGCTTGCATAGAAAATAATACGATGAATGCTTGTTAGGTTCCACTATACTTGTAAGTCATCCCAGTTGCAATATAAATTTAGAAGTGTTCAATCCACAAGGCATGTAGGTGAGTTCATTAACTGCAGTATCAAGGTAAATTTATGTTGGCAATGTCTTTTACACTTCTAAAATGTATAATGTGCAATATTAATTAATGACAAAAAAGAATATATCTTGAACTCTTTGCAAATGAAAAACATGTAGCACACACCATGTTCATAATGAAGCATTTCCTTGGCTGCGGTGAAAAATTGCATTAAAGTAACTATCAATATTAGGAAGGAATTTTCAGTTCTTTGAAATAGCAAGACACAGAGAAGCTTATCTCCTTTGTTTTCTGAATCGAATTTTCACAAGTGACCTGAAACAGTGAAACGTTATCCTGGTAGTTCTGGCCCTCCTCCCTGATAGTTTCCAGTCATTTCAGCTCCACTGAAATCCATACCAGGGTTCTGCAAGGTAAGGAGATAACATAACAAATATCAATATTAGCATTAATAATAATAATAATAATAATAATGATAATAATAATAAGAAGAAGAAGAAGGAGAAGGAGAAGAATGAGAAGACCAAAAATTGTAAATGTTCCAGATTCTAATCTAAAGTCTTTGTAAATGAAAGGGAACAATGCACGTTTTGTCTTTTGGGAGTGAACATCAAGTTCCAGAGAGGTCCACAGAACAGATATCACACAGTAAGTAAAGGCAAAAAAGAAGAGTGAGTCAAAAATATGTTTTAAGAGAAAGAAGAATTATAAAATAAATAAATAAATGAATAATATTTTTTAAAAAGGCGTATGAAGTGGACAAAAGACTAGAAACGGAACAATAAGAATTAGCCAAAAACAAAAAACTCAATGGGAAGAAGAGGAAAAAGATTTTCTCCCTGAGAAAGAAGGAGAGCCAATGCTGAGCAAATGAGGAGATGAAACACAGTGGAAGAGATGTTTTTTTAAAAGCTGTTGAATGCATTCTTATTCAATCCTTGTTATTATTTCATGATTAATATTATAATTATTATCGTCATTGTAATTATTGCTATGATATTTATCCAAACTATGACTATCGTTGTTGCATGATGAGCAATCTTGACAGTATGGACCAAAAAAAAAGGAACCAAGAAAAACATAAGAGAAAAAAATAATTAAAGAAAGAACACATCATAAATTACAAACCTCAAATTGAAATCTTTGCAGTGTTAACTTCTTTTGCATTCCATCAAAGGTGGCTGGGTCAACTTTAAACTGCCCAACAAGTAACGAGGGCCAGCAATGAGCAGCAGTATCATGAGCTTTACTTAGGCAAATTCTAACATACCTTTTGTCCTCTGAAATAGAAGAAACAAGAAATCATAAATTGTGAATGTTTGACACTAATGGAACAAATTCAGCTGAAAAGGGGCAATATAAATTCATAATCACACACTGCTCATCCACAGCATGCCTAAAATAAGAATACAGTGACATCATTTTGGAAAAACAAAAAAAAAAAATCCTTGGTAGATGGACTGAGTACACAAGTAAACTTTTTGAAGACCACAGAAGGGATTACAATGTAATGGAATAAATGCAAGTAAATGTAAAGCATGATTTTGTAATAATACTGACACAGCTTACAAAGTGAAAAGTTTATATGTTGATAATAGTTTTGGTATTTATTTTTTGTCCATAATCATAAAGATGTGTGCCGATTTCCTTTTAGTTTAAACAATGTAATGAAGCCAATTTTTGCGGGCCACCTATCATGTAAGATGAGATCCTGTCAGCATGAGAAAGATAAAATTAGGCACAAAAGGCCCAAACAGCAAGCATATCAGTGGAACCTTCAGAGGCTCTTGGAGACTATGGAATAGATGTGACCGCAACATTACTCATTGAAATCTATGACACAAGTGAGATTTCAACAGTCATTTCCAAATCTATATATAATATAGCACTGCCAAAGAAACCAAGAGCAACAGAGTTTGAATTACATAGAATGATCAGCCTTGTAAGTCACATCACCAAAACCTTTAAAAGAAGCATCATGATGCAAATAGAAACAAAATGAAACAAGAAATAGTAAATGAACAGTATGGCTCTGTGGAAAGTAAAGGTACTATAAATGCTTTTTAAATCCCTGGATCTCTAGAATTACAAGAAGAGGTTTTCTGTGCTTCAATGACCAAATCTTGGAAGACAGTGACAGTGTATGGCATGATCATGATGAGATAATCACTCAACTAAAGCAGTTGAAGATAGGTGGAAAAGATCTACAAGTGATCATAAATATACGTACTACTTACTGACAACGACTTGATGGGGAAATCAAGATATGCTGATGACACTATTAATTGCAGAAAATAAAATTCACAAAGATTGTTATTATTATTATTATTATTAAGGCCTTCCGCTAGAAGTGTCGTCCGACCTCGCAGCTTCGGCAGCCTTCTTTATGTCTGCGGTGAAGGTAGTCCATTCTTGTCTTCTTTCTGCAATCTTTCTTATTGTTTCCAGGTCTTTTTGTGATGTGAGAGAGATGCTCCGATTTTGTAGTATCTTGAGATCGTTATTGAGAGTCATTGGGAGTGTGGTGATCGGCCTACCCCTGGCTCGCTTGGCATTGTCGTGGAAATAGAATGCCATAGCTTTGTTGGCAGGGATCGATGGTTCTCGCCTAAGTACATGACCGAACAGCCTCCACCTTGCTTGCAACACTTCCAAAGAAATTGGGGTTTGTTCACATTTTTTGTAGAGGGACTTATTTGAAATTTTTGTTGGGTATCGAATTCCCAGAACCCTGCGCAGCTGCTTTCGATGGAAAGAGTCCAACTTTTCTTCGTCTGTTTTGGTCAGTGCCCATGTGCCGCAATTGTATAACAGAACTGACCTCACTAAGGTGTTATATAGCTTAATTCTTGTGCGCTGCTTGGTTTTGTCCGCTTTGTGCCATATCTGTTCCATCTTGTTCAATGCTATGTTTGATAGGTGTTTTCTGTGTTCTATGTCTTCTTTACTGCCAAGCAGTGAACCCACTTTCTTTGATGTTTTCCATTCCTCTGAATGTTTTCTTACTGAGGTGTGCTCCGTTTTGTCTACATTGACTTTGAGTTTGTGAACTTTGAGTGTTTCTTCTATTTTTTTCACATTCACTGGTTTGTTGCCAATAAAGTCTATGTCGTCAGCATATGCTATCTCATTAGGAAGATGTGCCTCTGTTGTGTTTGATGGGCTGTCGAGCGTTGATCTCACATTTTTCAGTGCTTGTTCAAGATAGATGATGAAAAGTACTGGACTTAGGCTGTCTCCTTGAGGGGTGCCTATGTTTGTGAGAAAGGGTTCTTCAGTGTTGGCGCCGCTGATTTTGACGTTGAGTGTTGTACTGCTCAGCAGGAATTGTATTATTCGCTTTTCGTCTTCCGTGACAAGATTTGTCAATAATTGCAGTAGCTGTTTTCTGTCAATTGTGTCAAATGCCGCAGACATATCTATCCCTGTGATGTCTATTTCGATGTCCGCATAATTGAGAACCTTGGCTGAGATCCATCTGTGGGCCAATACTACATCAGACGTACTACGGTTAGGCCTGAAGCCACTTTGACTGCAAGAGATATAGTTTTCAACAGCAGGCCTTATTTTAGTTAGAGCGATAGTTGAAAGCACTTTCCTTATAGAGTTCAACAACGTAACAGGGCGCAGATTTTGTGGTAGTCCTTTTGGTTTTCCTGGCTTGAGTAGCGCTACCAGGATTCCATTGTTGATGTCTAGGTCTTCATGATTCTCGAATGTCTTATTTATTATCATTGCGATTTGATTGTCAAGAATTTCCGGTGCGAACTTAAGTTATTCATTACATATATTATCTTCTCCAGGAGCGCGTCCATTGTTTAGCTGTTTTATGCTTTGTCTAACTTCTTTTTCACTGATTGGGTTGTTAAGTGCACGGGGTTGCCCACTAAATGGCTGAATGTCTTCTGTACGTTCGTCTCTGAATTTAGATTTAAAATGTTTCGTTATGATGTTTTGGATTTCCGTTGGGCTTGTTACTTTCTTCCCGTCCTTATCATTAACTTGTGGATTTGTAAACTGTTTTCTGTTCAACACTTTTATGGCCTTGAACATACCACCATCGCTTTTAGAGTTGTCAATTTCTTGTATTAAATGGTCGAGATGTTTTTCTTTGGTTTCGCTATTTTTTCTTCTTATGTTGTGCAAAACATAATTTCTTTCTTTCTTTAGTTCTTTGATCTTTTCTTCCTGTTTGCAGTTTTGGATTTGTATCCTTAAGTCTTTTTGTTTCTCTGACAGGTCTTTGACTTCTTTATTCCACAGTCTGTATTGTTTTTGTTTTGGTATTTCTTCAATGGTTTTTGATACAGTAGTCTCTATTGCTTGTTTGACGAATTCCCACTGTTTTTGTGTGCTGCTGTTTTGATCATTCTGAAGTAAAAGCTCACGTAACTGTGCCGAATAGTTGTTTGCAGTGTCCGTGTCGTAGCTCAGTTGTGACCTGTTTCTTTTTACATTGACATTTATCGGCTTTTGTTTTATTTGCCTCCATGTGTTGACGTTTGAAAGTCGAAAAGTTGTTTTGACCAGTTTGTGGTCTGAGCTAAGTGTTGTTCCCGAATACGATTGTGCGTCTTTGATGGTGTGTTTTTGGTTTTGTTTGCAGATAATAAAATCTATTTGGTTGTAAATAGGCATAGGTTTGTTGTCTTTGTCTCTCCAGGATCCTACCCACGTTGTTATGTGTCTGCTAGCTTTCTTGAATGCAGTGTTTGTCAAAAACAATTTGTTTTTTTCACAAAATTGTACTAGACTTTCTCCATTATCGTTTCGTGTCCCTTTTGAAAAACTACCTAGACTTGTTTCTCCTTCTTTCTTTTTTCCCACTTTTGAATTAAAGTCTCCTGCAAGTAAAATTAACGTGTCGTTTGTAAGAGAATCATAAACAGTTTGCAGTGAATTATAGAGTTTATCTATTTCATCAGGGTTGTTTCTTGTCAATGCTGAAGTGGGGCCATAGATGTTAAGTAATGTTATTGATCTTATTCTGCCTTTCTTAAATTGGTCCTGAGAATCTAATGAAAGTTGAATAGCACACACTCTGTCATTTACTTTCCACGCCTTTTGAATGCTGGGTATGGCCGATTTGTGAATCACAAAACCATTGCCGTAGTGTCTGCAATCTGATTCAAATAACAAGACTGTGTCCTAGAATGTTCACATCACAGCCATCTTGAATTTTGCTCTCCTGCACACACAGTATATCTAACTTGTAATCCACTAAATCTTGAACAAGTTGGTGATTTTTCACATCACAGTTAAGTCCTCTAACATTAAATGTTCCTATTGTAAAACAATTTCGTTCACATCCTTCCTTCATCGCAGAAATAAAGGTGACTTAAGACAAATATTGTTGAGCCGAGGCTCAACACCAACAGCTGTCAGCCATGTTGGACCATATATTGTTGAACGTTGAAAAAGAAAGCAGAAAGAAAGGGTTCTAATTAAATAGCAAAAACAAAGAAGTAATGATCGTCATTTGAAATAATAATCCACAGATCATCATCTTCATCAACGAGAAAAACTCTCAAGCAATGGGATCAATTCAAATACAGATGAATCCAAATAATTCGAACTCGCGTTCGAATCCGGATAGTTCGAATTCTTGGATACTCCAAAGTCGTTTAATTTTACCGAATATTTCTCTATTTAAGCTTTACTAAAAATATCGGTTAGTTCAAATTTTAAAATAAGGATCCAGTTAATTCGAAGCAATTTCGGCTTGATTTTTTTTTATTCTGACACAGCCAAAGTACTTTTCCAGGCTTGTAAAACAAAGTACATATAGTGCTATGCTCCGTGCAGCATGTGATTCAGGTGTGTGTGTGTGTGTGTGTATGTGCCCACGTACATTACAGGCAAGAGTCTGCAATAAGGCTACAAGAGAGAAAGGGGTTAGGCCCACCCCCACCCCCTGCACAGTTGCACGACATTCCTGATCTGTCACCCACATTTTTTTTTAACTCTCTTTCTCTATTGTATTCTCATATTTGAGTTTCGTAGAATTCGAAGACCTTTTTTTATTCCGAATCACTTCGAAATATCCAAGAATTCCAACTATCCGGATTCGAATTATTTGGACTCAACTGTACATGTAAAAGTTGAGCTCTTATACTTAAAATCATCATTTCCATTTTTCAGATCTTTATGCAATTTAATAATATAGTTTGGCTTGGCCCTTATTTTAAATATAGATTCAACTCAAAATGACATTTTTCAACAGTAGAACTTACAAAGTGAGTGACTTTCACAGTCTAGATATACCAAAAAAAAAAAAACCCCAAGATAAATGTTATATCATCAGGTTAGTACCCTTTTCAGTTTTCTGCAAAGTTCTCAACCTTAGAAAAGTTGGAATACTTTATTGACTTAAATTTAGCACTCATAATTTCACTCCTTTCATTTAGCTTTCTGAGTCTTTAAATTGTTTTCGCAAACATTGAAAATTAAGCTAGTTGTCAAAACAAAACAAAAAGTTTCATCCTCAAAAAGAGGTAAAAAAAAACAAAACAATGGAAACCTCATGATTCGAATTGTATGGGATTGGATTAAATCTTCGAATTAAGAGTATTCGAATTACAAAAATGGGTATAACAATCTATGACTCATTGAGTGAGTGTATACTGTGCCTGCATCGAGCAACCCTCCTCTTCCCCCGCCCCACGTTGCTATCAGTATCAGTATTGGCACTTAATTATTAGTGCATCTGCTCCCTTCTTGCTTTCATAGCACTGATAAGCCTTTCTTGGGCAGTGATTTGCATAGCTCGCTGCTTGAGAGATGCATGTAGCACTTTTGTGATGCCTTATGGGGTGGTATCGACTTCAAATAAGAGATTTGAATCAGAAAGACTTTGAATTGCAAGTCCGATTCTAATAAAGCCAAAGAGAAAAAAAAAACCTATCATCTTGCAAAATTCGGTTTATGAAATATTCGAATAATCAGACTTTGGTTTTTGAGGTTTCCACTGTATGGTGATCAAAATAAACGCTCTGTTGAATTCTCAACGTATACGTATATAAGATAATTAATTTAGTTAACTATTGCGAATTTCTATTGAACTATGTATTTGCTCATGGTCCCAGATGTTTATTTATGCATATTTTGCTTTTAATCCATGATGATAGTTTTCAGGCATCTTCAGAAAGTTTTTCAAATTATATGCTCAAAGAGTAGATAAATTAATAATAATAAAAAAAATTTAAAAGAAAACATGCCTTACCAAATGTCCACACTGCCTCATCTGCATGTACATGTTCAAAGAGTTCGCCCTGGATATGATCATAGAAAAACAGGTGATAAATTGATCAAGTAATCCCGTTTACATATCATGTTTAAAAAAAAGTACCCCTCTCCCAATTTTATTTCTACTTGTAAACAAATATTTTCTGTAAGGATTCTTAACATTTTGACTCCTTTTGAGCCCGATCAATATATAACATGTTACTTATTTATTACAACTATAAACGAAAAACGTTTGCAAAAACGTCATAAGGCAAGCTGCTAAGCTGTATACTCCGCAAGGCAACAAGACTCATACAGAAACACATAAGCATGAATTAGACCCAGGATTTTTTTTCCTTGTCAGTTTGCTGTTTCTTGTCTTAACTGGTTCGTCTTGACCTTGATCTGATGGAATTATTTATTGAATGCTTTATTGATTTAGTCATTTTATTACTAAATTCACTTTATTTTTGTCCCTCCTTACATAACTGTTATGTAATTGCCACAACTTTTGCTTACAATATTTGTTATTGTCAAGGTCAAGGTCAACCAAAAAGATAAAAACAGCACTCTAGTACAGGGTGTACAGCTAAAAATTTACCAAATTTAATTCCAACAGACCAAAGCCATATATAGATACTTTCTTCAATAGCCCACAGTGGATCATGCTAATACCTTCTAAGTTTCATTATGATTTGGGGGCAAGGGAAAAAAAACCTTGTTATTAGCAAGTCCAGCTGTGGGCATGCAATATATAAGGCTAAATCTTAAAGATGTAAAAAATTGCTTCAGATCCAGATCTAGATCTTTATCTAAAATTCTAATCTCCAATGTCTTGTAATTACAATGAAAAAAATATTTTAAATTCACACCTCAAAAACAGTGACTCCTTTGATAAAAAGAGCGATAGATTTTGACTTTATGGTGCACTTGATCTCTTTTGCTGACAGGACAGTGCCTACACCTGCATCAACCTCAATAAAGACCTCCTCAATCGTTTGCCACCAGCTACCCCATTCAGTTTTGCACGACACTATGCCACTTCTTTCATCAAAATGAGCCATCGCCTATTCGAGTTAATGACGCTATTATTATGAAGGTATACAAGAAATTGAATTGAGAAACATTTATCTATAACTCCAAATCTACACCTTTTATTTAAACATGATTCTAGATCTAGATCTAGATTCTAAAGATCTCAAATTTGTACATCTATTGATTCAAGATTCAAACCTAACTTGCTTAAAGGTCTGTTGCTTCACTAGGCTTTATGTAAATGAAATGACACTCTTCTCTATAGATCTAGATCTTCTAGAATCTAGACGAGAAGCGGTGCGATTAGATCTAGATCTAATTCTATCTTATCACTAACTATTTTGCGTTGACATGCATTTTGCTTTTTGGATCCAGGCTCTACAGTTCCGGCAAATCGAAACTACAGTAGATGTTTTGATAGCTCTTGCAAAGTGGAGAGAATAAAAACTTACTTTAAATAGTAGAAGGTTTTCATAACTGCATGGGTGAACGTACGTGCCCCAAGGAACTTTTTTTTTTAACCCTAAGGCACACATGCTAGTTTGCTACAATGATAAACCTACATAATAATGTGCCTGAATGCGGGTGCACACTTACAGTAAGTGTAATACGACCCTGAAATTGGTTGAAAATTTTGAATACCCTCGTTATGAGATCTTAATAATATCTCAACATTTGTACTTTATTCCTTCCTGCTAGATCTCTAATTACGGAAAACAATGGGTAAATCTATAATAGTCCTAAACCCAAATCTGGAACATGCGGACAAACGAAACCGAAGAAGATTTAGCATTCGGTAGTAGACAAGAGCCGTTGATCTTCACTATCCCTGCATGTTTTGACTTTGAGCATCCATCATGTACATTTTTTGTTTTGTTTTAACTCTGAAAATGTGTCTGCCTGTCAGTCTGTCTGTCTGTGTGTGAAATAAAAAATCCATGCTTATATAAGACAATAAGATCTAGATCTTAGTTATTGACATTACATGTGTTATTGTTTCTTGTTTGTTGTTTTTTTTTTAACATAGGAACATAGTGAGTGTGACAAAATATGTGTTACTTTCAATGTACCCCCTAAGTTGCTTTTTTCCTAGCTCCTCTGTTTTTTGTTTTTGTTTTTAATTGAAGAGTGGTGCGTGCATTTAAGTCATTCTTCTCTTGATTTTCAGTACGTGTTTTGCACAGCCATCCTGCAAAACACATTTTTATCAATTTAAAGTCTCCTAAGTTACTTTATAAAGATCTCTCTTTCCCCCCTCCCTTTTTTATTGTAAGACTTGACATTAGACTAAGAAGGCAATCAAAGACAGAGAGAGAGAGAGAGAGAGAGAGAGAGAGAGACAGACAGACAGGCAGAGAGATAGAGAGAGAGAGAGACAGAGACAGTCAAAGAGAAGATTTCTTTACAGAGTTACTTGGGCGACGTTAAAATCGTTAAAAAAATATACAGGATGGACGCGGAAACCACCTAGTGGAGACGAGCGGTCTATCTACTGAATGCTAAGTCTTCTACGGTTTCCTTTGTTCATCGGTGCCAGCTTTGGATTTGTGACTAGTCTCTGTCTAGTCTGAGACTAACACGCTGTTTAGCGTAACTATCTTGTGATAAGAGATTTCCGCCAAGTAAACGTATTTAATTTTCTCGAGGAGAGAGTTTTGGGAACGAAACTGAATTTTTTTTTATTACATTTTAAGGAATAATTCTTGGGCCTTTGTGGTCTATTTTTAGTATGCTAAAATCTCGAATAAATTTTTAAAATTGATCAATACCTATAGCTAATCTTGATCAATGTTCAAAATAAATTTAGACCGAATGTAAAAATATTTAATTAAAAACCTTGAAAATAACAGAGATAGGAGAGAGGATTAGAGATTTATTAGACCTTGGAGTTGATAGTCTTTTAGACAATATATATATATATATATATATATATATATATATATATATATATATATATATATATAACACGTATCAAAATATATTTTTTGATTAAACCTATTTGAAAATTTAAAGTGATTTTTAACGTAATGGGCAAATAGGAATAATGTTGACCACTCTTCTTGACTTCACAAAGCTAGTCTTGAGTTTGACTCAAAACTACTACAACCGCAACACCATTTTACGTATTACATAATATTTGTATACATGTAGTATGAATCCATATAATACAGTAAGTTGCAAACGAGACTGTCCCTTATGCAATTGCTCTTGTATTCATATTTAACCAATATAATAAAGATTGAAAGATTATTTAAACAATAGATTCACAAGCAAGCTCACATATTCACATGTCACTTGTGAGAAAACATGATGAAGCGTAAAAGAAGAAGCATTTTAACTCTGTTGATTAACCTAAGCAAATTACAAACATGACTGTCTACGCGCATTATAAAAATTGACTCAGGAAGCGTACGCCCATTAGAAAAACCTTCCAGGGAACGTATGCACATAGAAACCAAAGTAAATTCTAATCGATAAAATTGACACTTGTCACAAAATCACAACATGCGTTGTTGGTATTAATTCAAAGGATCATGTTGGAAAATCTAGACATGGATCCTCCACATATCTAGATCTAGATCTAGATCCTGTTTGATTATAAGTCAAATTATTTTAAATGGAGGAATTATTTTAAAAAAGTGACAATTATTTATTTACACCCATACTCATAGAATAGATGCAGTTCCTCAAGTAGATTCTCGATCTTCATAGACTCCAAATCTACATAGGGGTCTATAATCTAATCTAGATTAGAATTTAGCAGATCTATTAGGTCTATATATATTTTTTATTACAATTATTTTTAAATCTACCACTGTGGAAAAACAACTCTGTTGTGATTAACATCCGAAAACCCTGCACTAAAGAAATCTGATAAAAGATGTCCGGTAAAGCAGCAGCTAAGGCGGCACAATTCGCTTCAAATCTACCACATTTGCAAAATCTTATGAAAAGAGACCCAGCTTCATACAAAGATGAGGTAAGAGTGATCAAGCTCAATAGTCACTCAAGCACTAGACCTCACACTTTCTCTACTTTTTGCCCCCACACCTCTTTTCTTACACCCCCTCCCCTTCTCTCTCTCTCTCTCTCTCTCTCTCTCTCTCTCTCTCTCTCTCTCTCTCTCTCTCTCTCTCTCTCTCTCTTTCTCTGTGCTGTGGTCAAATTTATGCAAGGATGGAATTACGAATCGGATTAATCATAGACCTGTGTAAATTTAAGATTTTAAATTTGTCTCCTAACCACGTTTTCAATTATGTTTCAATTTTAAGGATTTTTTTTTTATATCAAGCCTGTTCATGCCTCACACGTACCCCTTTCAATTCAAACAATTCAGAGTTAGAAAGGTAATAAATAGAGTTAGACTACCTGGCAAGATGTTAATGGATAATATTAATAACTGATTCTATGGGCTGAGGGTTATAATCACACACTTTGAGTCAAACATCTTCAGTTTGGACTGCACTTGATTTTCATTTATTTGGATCACCACTTTAGTCACTATCAACAAAAGCAGGTC
This sequence comes from Elysia crispata, assembly GCA_033675545.1. Lineage (NCBI taxonomy): Eukaryota > Metazoa > Mollusca > Gastropoda > Plakobranchidae > Elysia > Elysia crispata. The sequence goes on along the minus strand of JAWDGP010005328.1, from coordinate 12,344 downwards.
AGTTTATTTTGGAGCTAGAATGATGCTGGGCTTATTAGGGGCTCAAATTCCAATCTTTGAGTTGTTTTCTTCTCAGCTACTGTCTCCCAATGCCTACATCAGGTGAAATGATTGACCTTTAATATTTTTTTTTTAGTCCTAGCAAGCATTTCAAATTACAAATAATAATATTTATCACACCATTTTATTATAAAAGTGACTGTTTTCTTTGATGCACTATTCTCTGCTTGTATTTTTTTTCTTTTTAAATTTCAATTCAGTTTTGGAAACAATGGCAGTATTTCCATAATTTGATGCAGACATTTCAACTGCAGCCATCAAAATACAATGAGAAGCTGGATGAGATGATCAACTTTCTGGCTCAGGTATAAAATGAAAATTCAAAATTATAAGAACTAAACTTTTAGTTGTCATTAAATCTGCATGTAAGATAAGTGAAAATAATTCATATATATTACTGAACTTTTTCAAAGTTAAAAATTTTAAGCAAATTTGTTTGCTATTTATTTATCATTTTTTGACAGGTAGTGTGTAATATCTGTGTTTTTTATTTTCGTATTAAAGGAATTATAATAATAATAATAATTATAATAATAATAATAATAATAATAATAATAATAATAATAATAATAATAATAATAATAATGCTTTTATTCATTTATAGTGAATTGTCTTTTGCAGAGCTTTCATGTGGAATCACTCACTCAATGAATTAAAAGCCCAACCCTCTGATTTTGATTTTAACTTTCAAAACATTTGTTCAAACTTCAATATCTCTTATGAAAATGACCCCTGAATAAAGACTCCTCTGTGATATGACTTGTCTTTTCCTTCAATTTTCCAAGCCTCATTATATAAAGGGTTCCACTGTATGATCCATATTTTTGAAAATTTTTTCCCCCTTGGTAATTGTTGCAGGTCAGCCATTGTTACAAGGAAGAGATGTCACAACTGCCAGAAACTTTGAGTGATATTTTAAAGAACCACAGCACAACACTAGATCGCACAATGAGAATGGTATGAACCTTATTGTAAAATACATTGGACACGGCTTAAGTCAACATTGCTTACGTTGATTTTCAGTTCACTCAAGTTGATTTTTTAGTTGGGTCCATGCCCCTTCTCATAGTATTTATACTAGCTCTTTCATGTGGCTTGATTTTCATATGAGTCAATCTTCTTTGGGGGCAATGGGAGCTGAAGTGTCATTATTTTCACTTCCTATTGCTAATTAAACAAGGTTTCTCTCCTCTGACTCACCCTTTAAAAAACACAAGTTTTCATGTCCTGTAAGGCTGGTTTAATCAATACCTAGGCCTTACTAAGCATTCCCCTACTTTCCTCTCTGTTGGCCTACCTCTTGCTCAACTATAACCATTGTCAAAATAAAATAATCAACAAACCCCACAGACAAGTGTCTGTGTGTGTGTGTGTGTGTGGGGGGGGGGTGTTAGATTACAAAGAAGTATTGACCAAAGCTAGTCTAGAGGCAGGCGCTGAGCATTGTGTGTAGCCCAGACTTGATTGAACAGTTCTAACCTATCCTATCTCTTCACGGTTATAGAACTAGGCCTAGAAAAATCGTGTTACTGCATGGATCTACATTTTGCATGAATTGTGTTTATAAATTGTGGGCAGACCTATCTTCCTCGTTAGGGGTAGGGCTTGGCCCAGAACAATTGGCATTATTGCTTACATCTACATTTTGCATGCTTTGTGTTTGTAAATTGCAGGATAGACATGTCTCCTCAGTGATTCATTGATTGAACACTGCTCACCCATTCCATCTCTCCCTGGCTTTAAGGCTAGGCCCTGACAATCAGCATTATTTTTTAGATCTACATTTTGCATGCAAATTGCTAAGCAAAAATGCGCTTTATCGGAATCCAACAGCGAGATAGGCCTAACATTAAAGAGAGAATCTCGCTCCCAATACTGTGTTTAAAGTGAAACTAACTGTAAAATTCTATACTATTGGCATACAGAAAATTAACAGCTCTGACATTCTAAGAGGAAATTGAAATTATTGAAGAGGTGAAAAGAAATGCAAAGAACAGACAGATGTAGTACTCAACTTTGGAGTCCTTGTGAACACGGTCTGGATAACAGTGTTAAGGAGCAAAGAACAAAACAGGAACATTTGTATATCGGTCAGGCTACAATAAAAACAAATTAAACACCAAAAAAATTTATTTGCAAAATCAAAACAAACATACAAACTAGCCCATAAACAGTGGCATGATTTCATGATCAATTTTTTTTACAAGGGGGGGATAATTGTGATCTATTTAACTCAATTTTTCAGATCAGTCGATCTTTGTTAGTCAAGTCTCCTAAAGGTTGAATTAAGCAGTGATGACTTTACACGTGGTTTTTTTTTTTTTGTCTTTAAAATCATCCATTAGCCTTGTCTAATCTATTTTCAAAAGCTTATGGAAATTTAACACAAGATCTAACAGTAATACTTTATAAGAATTCCCTGAAAAGTTTTTTTATACTTGCTAGGAATGAAATTATCTTCATCTGAATGTAAGGTTGATATTATTAAGTCACAACGTAACAAAAAGTCTGAATATGCATTTTTAACTATAAGCTCTCATTGCCAACAGCATTTTTTGCCTACTGTTGTTGTAAATGTATTGTTTGAAGAGTTTGCATTTGGTCAATTTTAAGGCATAGAGAAGTGTGGGTATGCATGGAACTCTAAAAATCTTTATTTTAATATTTAAATTATTATTATTTTTTTTATGGATTAGGATAATGGTTGTATAATTTGTCCAAAAATTTCTTATTTAGTATTTCTTTTTAAAGATTGAATGACAAATGATGTTGAAAATAGGTTTGAAATAAAATTGTAGCAATGTTATAGAATATGTATGTTGATATTTCATTAAACCATACAAAATTGATGAATTTTGTAAATCATGAGAAAGAGTCAATTTTTTCCCCAATATATTTATGATAACGTTATTTATGTTTTTAGGAATAAAAGTGTATATCACAAGTTTCAATAGACAAGATTATTGTGACATAAAATATTTCGTTATATATCATATATATCAGTGATGTGCGCATACATATACATTGTAATTATTATTTTTTTTTCCAATTTGCCTCTGTTTCAGACTTTAGTGAAAGCTGTGATAATGCTACGTAACAAAGATCTTGTCTCTGCTACAGCAGTGTTGCAATTGTTTTTCAAGTTGTTACGATGTGAAGACAAGCTCTTGCGGAAAACCATCTACCAATATGTAGTCTCTGATATCAAGAACATCAACTCTAAACACAAGAATGCTCGTCTGAATTCTGCCCTGCAGACCTATATGTTCACTATGCTCCAGGAGAATAATGGAGTCACAGTAAAGACAGCTCTTGACATCATGATTGAGCTGTACAAAAGGAACATCTGGAATGATGCCAAAACAGTCAATGTTATCACCACAGCATGCTTCTCTAAAATAACAAAAGTCATGGTGGCTGCAATAAAATTTTTCCTTGGTAAGCTGAAATTAGTGGAAACTTTAAATGTTTTATTTTGTACAGAATACAAAAGCTGTTTCTCATTCAGCCCAAATGAATTTTATGATGCATTACCATGTTTTGATATCTAGCAGTGACAAAAAAGAAAAAAAGAATTTTATACAATAAATAAGATTTTGAAACAAATTATTGAAAGAGATTAACTTTTTATTTGCATCATGAACAATAGTGTCATGATAATTCATAACTTGGCACAACAAAGAGTGCATATTTTGGATTTAATTTGCTAGTTTCATTTGAAGTTCAGGCAAGGAGATTTTTGTTCTGTTCTCATTATTGTGAACTATTGTGTATTTCTCATGATTACATCCTGACTGTCCACATATGTTGATGATTTTGGGGTCAGAATGTGTGCCCTGATATCTGCAGAGACCATAATTAGGTGGTACAAACCTCACACTGTTGATGGATAAATTTTGGGCATCATGGGAGTGTGTTTGCTAGCCCAAGATCACCTTGTTTTGCATGATCTATATTAAACAATCACACTAATAATTTCTACAAATTCCTCTTAATACTGACTTTCTCTTTATGGCTGAGATTAAATTTTTGTGTGATATTCCAGGAAAGGATGCTGTGGATCAGAATGATGACAGTGACTCTGAAAAGGATGAAGACCCAAAGAAAATGACAAAGACACTCACACTAGGTCATAGAGTGGCAAAGAAAACAAAGAAAAGGAAAAAGAAACTAGAAAGGGCCTTAGAAGCAGTGAAGAAACATAACAAAAACAAAACCCAAGCCGAGGCCTTTAATTTCTCTGCACTTCACCTGATTCATGACCCGCAGGATTTTGCAGAGAAGCTCTTTAGACAATTAGAGAAAACAACAGAGAGGTTTGAAGTGAAGCTCATGATGATTGACTTAATTTCTCGTCTCGTCGGAATCCACAAATTGATCTTGCTCAACTTCTACCCCTTTATGAAACGATTTCTTCAGCCCCATCAGCGTGAGGTATGAATTCTTTTTTTTGTTACATTTTCTTCTAATGGCTACAAAGTAGTTTATATCATTTCTATTTAGACTTGTCTTGTAGAAGTTAATCCCCTCCTATGAATTCAATCTCTTGTTGATAAAAATGAAATTTTAAAAATTAAAACAATAAATTTCCTACAAATTGATGTACAATTGCAACACATAAATAATTGTTTCCAAGAGTAATTTTTGAAAATTTCACTTGAAACTTTTGAAATTATGCATGTCAAAGAGCATGAATGGAAACTAAACTAGCAATCACCATTCACTTTGGTATTTTACTTATTTCTTTCTCTTAAGGTAACACGGCTCCTGCTTTATCTTGCCCAAGGCAGTCATGATGTTGTGCCCCCTGATGCTGTTGAGGAAGTTTTAATGGCTATAGCTAACAACTTTATTACTGAACGTAACTCAAGTGAAGTTATGGCAGTTGGTTTGAATGCAGTGAGAGAAATCTGTGCTAGATGCCCTTTGGCAATGTCAGAGGATTTGCTTCAGGATCTAGTTCAGTATAGAACCCATAGAGATAAAGGTGTGTTGATGTTCCTGTATACATAAGTTCTGTATATTGATTGTCTTTCAGCTATTCTGAACAAATCAGATGGCAGAGTTATGAGTTGAAAAAGAGATTTTTTTTTCTCAATATTTGGAAATCCTAATATCATTAATCCTAATATAATATCACATAAAGGAAGTAAGTGGAAAGCAGAGCTGCACCAGTACAAACTGCATTAAATCTAAAGACGGAACAGTGCTAATGGATAAAGATGTTTTGAACAGATGGTCAGAATACATAGGGGAGCTTTTCAAAGACAATAGAGGAGAGAGACCTGCAATAAAGAAAAACACAGATGGCCCACCAATTTTAAAAGCAGAAGTAGAGGCAGCCATAAGAAAAATGAAACGTGGGAAAGCTACAGGTCCCGATGGGATACCAATAGAAATAATTCTAGCTCTAGAAGAAATGGGTATAGGGATGACAACTAAACTTCTCAATGCAATTTATGATAGTGGAGCAATCCCATAAGACTTGGCAAAATCTGTATTTATAGCTTTGCCAAAAATCCCAGGTGCCACTGAGTGTGAGCTACATAGAACAATTAGTCTGATGAGCCACATTACCAAAGTTCTACTGAGAGTACTGATGCTTAGAATGCGCAAGAGCTTAAGACCAGAGATAGCTAAAGCACAATTTGGTTTTGTCCCTGACAAAGGAACTAGGAATGCAATATTCACATTATCAATGTTAATGGAAAGATGTATTGAAGTTCAAAAGGATCTCTGCATATGCTTTATTGACTATTCTAAGGCTTTTGACAAGGTAAAGCATGAAAAGTTGTTTGAGATGCTGAATCAGCTAGATATTGACGGAAAAGACTTGAGGTGCTTAGAAATCTCTATTGGGATCAAACTGCTGCGGTAAGGGTAGGTGGAGAACTCAGTGAGTACACAAATATTAAAAGGGGAGTGAGACAAGGTTGTGTGATATCACCAGACCTGTTCAACTTGTACAGTGAAGTAATTTTAAGAAACTTGGATGGAAGTGAAGGACTCAAAGCGAATGGTGAAAATCTGAACAACCTAAGATATGCAGATGATACTTCTCTATTAGCAGGATCGGAAGAGGATTTACAAAGGCTTCTAAATATTGTTGTAGAAGAGAGTGAAAAGCTGGGATTGTCTCTAAATGTAAAAAAGACTGAATGTATGGTAGTATCTAAGAAGAAAAACAATCCAGAATGCAAGCTTTTTAGCAAGGAGAACAAATCAGGCAAGTACAGAAATTCAAATACCTAGGATATACATTGACATCTGACGGTAAATGCAGGACTGAAATTAAGAAGAGAATAGCCATTGCAAAGGCTTATTTCCAAAAAATGAGCACCATTCTTAAAAATAGAAATATATCATTTTCAACCAAATTGAAGGTTTTGAAAACATATGTGTGGTCTATACTTTTATATGGATGCGAAACTTGGACAATAACTGCAGGAACCAAGAAAAATTTAGAGGCAGCGGAAATGTGGTTCTACAGGAGAATGTTAAGAATATCATGGAAAGAAAAGAGGACAAACGAATCGATATTAGAAGAAACGAACCAAGAGAGATCCCTCATAAAAACAATAAGGAAAAGGCAACTGAAATTTTTAGGCCACATATGTCGCCATAAGGGACTGGAATTTTTATCTCTTACAGGCAAGATAGAAGGTACAAGAAGCAGAGGTAGACAAAGGATTACATTTCTTGATAGCTTGAGCTCTTTTGTGACAGGAAATAACAAAGACAACATAGCCTTACTGCGGATGACGGAAGATAGGGACAAGTGGAGAATCATGATCGCCGATGTCTGTTCCAGACAGGGCATTTGAGAAGAAGAAGAATATCATTTCAGAGATTAATGTATCGATATAGTTTCCAATTGTGACTTGCTACAAACTTGGAGAAAGGCACTTTAAAAAAATATATATATGGAGACCTTTAGTTGTAAAAAGTATGAAAACTGACACATTTACACATCATAAAATAAAATCATTTTATAATCTATATTTGAGGCATTTTTGAAATTTTGCAACTAGCTCTGTATTTATTACAGATTTATCATTTTTCTTTCTAAAAATTTCGATATTTTTAAATCACAAAAGTTAAAGTAAATATGATTTTTAGGGCTTAGTATTTGTAAATAAAATGGACATGAAGTATTAATTGTTATCATGTCCTAAGGTCTTATTCTCTTGCTTTTCAGCTGTGATAATGGCTGCACGCTCTTTGGTTCAGTTATACAGAAAAACAAATCCAGAGTTGCTGCACAGAAAAGACAGAGTAAGCTTTGCCCCAGTATTAATTTTTGTTCATAGATCTCATTCTTTCACTCAGTCTACCTGTCTCTTATTTCTATAACTTGATTTTTTGATTATTTGGAGTATATCTTTTACTCAAATGCCTCAGCAGTTAAATCTGAGTGCCAACTAATTTCTTTTTTATTAACTTGGACTTAGTAAAAAAGGAGGTTATAATAAATAAATGTAAAATATCCTCGTGAATTTCTAAAGCTGCATCCAAATAAATCATGACACCAGCTCATAAAAACTGAATAAGGAATATTATAGAAATGATAATTATGATTTACCAGTACTGTTTGCCTTCTTTGATATTTGTCTATTATTATGGGTTTAGTCCTAGCAGGCTTTTCATTATTCCTATCAATAATTGGTCTAGGTGTAGTGATGAGTCTTCATATAAAGCAGAAATATAATGATAATGTATCACACATATATGTGCCTATAATGCAGCTTTCCTGAGAGAAAAGTGATGATGCCTCCTTGAACAAGACACTCATCATCGGCTTCAACATTGTTTTAGAAATTAAATTAAAAGCTGAGCAGTCAGATGGTTTTAATGATGTGAGAGAGGCAAAGTGCATGAAAATTCATCAAGATTTACATCCTATCCATATTTAACTATTTAGCTCTGACTAAAGAAAAAATATTTTATTTATATTTATTTCAGAACAAATTAAATTTTTATCAGTTTTACTAGATCCAATAACTATTTCGAAATAAAAAAAAATATATTGATAGTATATTGAATGTAATTTTTCCAAATTTACTTGTGGAATTGTTTATTGCAAACTTGAAACTGGTATAATTATTATTGCAACTTCTATGTAAGTCCTCAGGCCTGTATGAGTGTAATTTGTTACTCTTTTTGTTGTCTATTTGTGAGCTCTTAAGTAAAAAGATGTCAGTGATAAATGTAATAACTAATAATTTTCTCTTAAAACCTTTTGAAGGATAGTGGTGCTCTGGTTTCACTTTAACTTTAAGATTTTATCCAAATTTACATATGTATTGCTACAGGGTCGGCCCACTGAGGCTATGAAAGAACTTAAAGTCCTGAATTATGGAGAAAAAGAGGCAAAGTCCTTTGTTTCTGGTGCTGAGGCCATACCTGACATAGAGGCCAAGAAAGAGCAGGCAAAGCAGGAGCAGGGTATGTAAATTCGTTACATTAGTTCTGTGCAATGGAGAATTGGAGCGACTTTGTATCCCCTCGCATCAGTAGCCATTTCTCCCCCTTACCTCCTTCCCAATGAGAATTATATGTAATGAAGTTGTAGCTTATATGTTGTACAGTTGATTTTCTTAATTTGTTGATTGGTGAGAGATGATTCAGGCAAGAGTTTGAAAAGTATCAATAACATGGAAGAAAAGTTCTTAGAACGCAGTGATATTTTGATCTGCTATTTTTGTTTTTCCTTGCCTACATGAGTGAAAAAACACAAAACTATTCTCATTTTGACAATGTTGACAATGTTGAAGTGCACTTATAAAAGTTTTCATGGGGTCAAGTATAAAACTTAAATTACAAGTGGTAAGTGTTTTAATTAATTTTGACACATCCAGACTTTTATTTACTTTATTATGATTTTGGGTACCAGTTGTTAACATTTTATCAATACAACCCTTGAACATCTTTCTGTGATATGGCTCTATAGCACCATGTTTAAATATTTGAAGAAAATCAGATATTGCTGCGTGTATTTTGAGCGTTATTTGCCAAATGCAAAAGATATTCATAATTACATTGCTTCTTGCTAGGTGAATGGGAGTCATGCAGTGAAGAGGATGATGACAGCGATGGTGAATGGGTGGATGTATATCACTCTTCTGATGAGGATGCGGAAAAGGTAAATTCTTTGATATTTTCATGTGTTTTTCCCTCTCCATTACAATCAAAATTTTAGTATTTAATTTTAACTATTTCCTATTCTGAGCTGTAAGTCCTAATGTTTAAGTGCAATTATTATTATTGATGGCCAATGATAAAAGAATAATAGTCAGTCAAAGGAAGAAAGTGGTAGCTTAAATATGAGGACGTCAAAAGGAAACAAGTGTAGGTCAAAATAAAACAAACTCAGTTTTTGATCTCCAATAGAAGTGGACTTTATATTAAACTATAGCTTTTATATGTTAGAAGATATATTTAAGTATAAAAAAGCATATTGCAGCAAATCTAAATCTTATCTTCTCATAGCGACTAAGGGAAATGCCCTTCTTGCCTAAAAAGTCAATAAAGCGCAAAATTAATCACTTATTTCAGTTTTATAAATACTTTGTTATTTCAAAAATGGATCATACTATATTTGGTATGTATTATATTTTTGTACATAAGACTGACAAACAAGAAACAGAAGAGGACCAGAAGCTGCGTGAACAAAAGGCAGAAGAAGTATCAACAACAAGGATAATGACAGATGAAGATTTCAAGGCCATAAGCATGGCACAAGTTTCTAAAGACATTAATCCAGCTAAGTCTTCGTCATCCAAAAAAGCCAGCAAAAGGAAAAGGAAGGAGGCCTTTGGGGAAGAAAACAGGTCCTGACATTACAAGTACTTTTCACAGTTATGAATGATAGAAAAAAAAATTGACAAGGTTGCAGAAGTTTGACAAATATGCCTAATTTTTCATTATAATCATATCCATTCCACTTTTGTTGATTAAAACTGAGTTATTTCTCTCATTGATTAAAATATTTATGATATTCAAAGCGCATTTGATAATCTGCTGGTAAATATGTTTTATAAGAATTTTATTGTTATCTTATTATAGTTTCTCAATTTGTGTTTGTCAAAGTGTAAAATGCACGTTTTACTTCACAGTGATGGACTTCCCAATCTTGGAGATATTGAGTTGGTGCACAAAAAGAAAGCTCATGACAGGGAATCAAGACTGGCCGCTGTGGCAGTATGTTTTTTTTATTTTTATATTATGGAAACAAAAGCGCTTGCACTGAATTTGAAAGCATGAATTATGGGATAAATTCTCCCAAATCTATAAAAATCTATAAAAAGTTTTACACAACAACTGAAAAAGTAAAAGAGAAACAAGAAACAGTAATGGATAAAACATTTACAGCAGCTTTTTAGACAATACAGTTTGACAGATCATGATTGAGAGATGCTTTAATGTTAGACTTAATGTGTGATGTAATTTTGCGTTTGGTAGCTAAAATCAGGTCTCGGTAACTTCTAATACCAAAATCACATGATTTCTGAGCTCTAAATTGTGACATGTCATTGTGGAATCTTTTCAGTGAAAAGCAATAGTTTCCTTTTACATGCCTTTGATATTTTATGCAATAATATTTACATCTCCTCATAAGTATTATTGATGGTTTATGATTTGCTTTTCTCTCATCCATCAAGGCTGGTCGTGAGGGTAGAGAGAAATTTGCCCATGGGCCCCAAAAAATGAACCCACATGCTAGTACTACAAACAAAGACAAAGCAAAGAAGAAGGCTTTTACTATGGTGAAGCACAAGATTCGAAGAAAGAAAGTGAAACGATCATTCAAGGAAAAGCAGGTTTGTGAACTTCTGAGCTATAATGAAATTCAAAAGAGGGTGAAGAAAAAAAATGGTGGAAGATATTTTGAAATAATGTTATTTCATTCATTGTGAATACCTTCCAGTATTCCTACAAGTATATGAAATATATCCCATGCATCCTGTTTCAAACTTTAGAATCAGCTGTTGGGTCAGAATTATTTAAGACAAGATGAAAATTGATGAAATGTTGAAACTTTCAAATAAGTTTTTATTGCTCAGTAAGTTGCAAGACTATTATGATGTCAACAATATTTCAGATATACGCAAGCATTGATAACATTTTTTTTATGGAAACTTCAACGAAAATTCCATTCATAATGCTGTTTAACTGACTTAGCTGATGTAGAAAAGAGTTTTCCCCGCTCACCTCTTTTATGAGATGTGAATACTGCTAACAGTAACAAAATCTTTTCTCTAGATCAAGCTTAGAGCTTATAACTTTGTGGTTGGACCACTCTTGATGAGCTAAGTGTTGAAAATGTGAACATAAACAAGCAACATAGAAATGTTGATTTTTGCTCAAACCATTTTAAAAAATTGCACTCTTGTGTAAAACACAACTGTAAATTATTATTTAGAACAGCTGTGACATTTAATTTTTAATTTTTTTTTTTTCTGTTTTGTTTTCCTTAGGTTGCACTCAGGAATGCATTGATCAAAAGAAACAAGAATGCAAGGAAGTGACTAATTGAAATTATCTTGTTTTATTGTTTTTTTTTTGTTAGTGTCAAATAAAAAATATAAAAATACAAATCAGGCATAAAAAAGAATTCATTTGTTTTTTCTTCACCTCTCTTTCTTGATAAGGAAATGTTATGTCTATATTTATGTCTAATTGAGCAAATTATGCTATCACTTTTGGAAGATTATTGCTTTTCTTTTTTTTTTTTTTTTGATTGCTCTGAAATTTAAGCTGAAAAAGAAAAATGATGAATGAATGAAATAGAAAAAAAAAGAAGGTAATACAGTAGTTGATGGGAATAAAAAGTTCAAATCAGTTCTCAAATTTAGTATCTGATTAACTGGAAACAATAGTGTTAGTCCTTTTTTAGAATCTTTTTTTTTGAGTTGATTCAAGAAATTGTAGTTTTTTTAAATGTGAAATGCGTTTTGAAGATCTTGATCAAGTTTAGGAAAAAAAATTAAACAGGGCATATCTGTATTTATAATTCTGTATCTTTTTGTCTGTGTGCCTGTGCAGATCTGTGTCTCATCTCTTTCTCTTCTCTCTCTTTTTCTTGCCCTCTTTATACCCAAGTATTTTCTATCTGCCTGTTTTTGCCTCTTCTTTCTACCCAGAAGTTGGATGTCTGAAATTTAACATAACCTGTGCTGTTTTTACAAATCTATATTTTTCTTACAGTATAATTATTCCCATGGGCTACCTGTTCTAAATCTAATTTAAATACTTCTACTTTAAGTTTTACCACTATTGCTACT
>JAWDGP010005327.1:0-10137 GCA_033675545.1 Elysia crispata | reverse complement strand
AGTCAAATCAGTCAAATCTGCCTTAGGAAAAAGTCTAGAAAACACAAAGGTGTCAAGGGTACAGCTAGATACCACACTTCAGCAGGTAGAGGCATGTATCAACTCCAGACCACTCATATATGTTGGAGATGATTGTAACCCTCTCACTTCCTCACATTTCCTAATTGGGAGAGGTTCAGCACTGAGTCCATCTATGGTTGAGGAGTACGTTGAGAAAGTGAGTGATCTTGAGTTGAGGGAGAAGTGTGAGACTGAAGCTGTCAGTCAGTTTTGGGAGATTTGGCAGGATGTGTATATAAAAAACTTGCCAACCTTGACACAGGGGGGACAGAAGTGTGACATTGAGGTAGGGTCAATGGTTTTAGTCAGAGAGGATGGGAAACCAAGGCTTCAGTGGCCTCTTGGTGTTATCACCAAAACCTTTGTAGGAAGGGATGGTCTTATAAGAGTTGTGGAGTTGAAGACCAAGAAGGGCCATTTTACAAGAGCTCTTCAAAAGCTCCATAAATTGGAATTGGTCAGTGAGGTGAAGGGGGGTGGTCAGTCTGAATCTGACCCCAAGACTACGGTAGAGGATAGGGCTAAGGCTTGTACTAGTGATGACAAGAAGTTGCAAAATAGTCCAGTATACACAAGGGCAGGTAGGCAGCGACGTGCACCGAAGAAATTAGACCTGTAGGATTAGTTAATGTAATAATGAGTCTGGGCATCTCTTGAAGGGGTTGTTAATTTCAAAATGTGAGTGGCCTTCAATGCCTCTTCATTATTTACTCATAGAACACTATGTTAACTGTTTGTGCTATTGATAGCTATGTTTTACTCGGTTTGGTTTTGATACAATGTACATACCCCCTTAAAAACAAAATATTTATGATGCATGGAATATTTGTTTGATGACTTATCCTAACATATTCTCATGTATTCCAATTACTTGATGATAAATAGAAGTGCTAGCAACACTGGTAGCCTTAATTGAGTCTATAATGAATAATTGCAATTTGAATATTTTATTGGAGATTTAATCAAAAATGTGAAATTTAAATTCAACTTTGTTGGATAATAATTTAGTACCGGGTAGTTACATCCCTAGCAATGAGATTTGCTCCTATTTCGAATTTTATTTCTAACTTGTTTTAATAATTTGATTTATTATACTCCACTTTCCCTTTTTGTCAGTAAAATGATTAAGAGAGTAAACTTTGCTACTTAAGATTTAAAATTCTTGGTGATCATAAATGATTAGCAACCCAAGTTAATATGACTCAGTGGTATTACCTTTTTTACCAATTGATGGGTATTATTACCAAGGATTTCATAAAATCTATGTGAATTATTTTGATCTATTTTGTGGGATGACCATTAGTTAAGTAATTTGTGTGTATCATGTCATGGTTTCAATTTAACTCCTTAATTCTGTGATTTGTCCTCTAGTTTCAATACATTCTGCATTGAGTTAGATTTGTTTCAGATCTGCATCGTCTTAAAGTTAAACTCATTGAGGAATTTTGCAGAGCATTTGACGTTTGATAAGATTTTTCTCAGTTTGTTATGTAATGCATAGTAATTGTATTCAATCTAGCTCTCTTGAGGATCCACTACGGGTAATTAAGACAATTTGGTTGGCTTTATGAGATACACAGACACCTTTGGTTGTGACTATTCAGATCAACCCTGATGGTTGAGAATTATCATGTTTATTTTCTTGTTTAATGTTTAGAGAATGTTTTGGTTAAATAAACCTTAATTTTCTTGTATTAATTATCTTGATAACTATGGCATAACCATTTTACAGTTACATACTGAGTTAAATGTGGAAGATGGTCTTTAATGTGAAAGAGTTAATATTCTCCTTCATCAAGCCTTTTGTTATTGACTAAGAGCAGATGTATTAAAATTTATGTTAAGGGAAACGCCTTTAATTTGAGTTGGGTAAGGACTGAGTGGATCATTATTTGTAATGGGATCCAGGTGGGGAGAATGTTAGAAATAATTCCATGTTTGGTAATTTAGACTGCCCATTTATTATTTGCTTTATTTCGAATTTTAGTTTGTCACTTTCGTTTTGAGACTTGACTATTATGAAAAAAAACAATGAGGCTGAATAAAAAAAGAAACATTGGCTGAAAACCAAAACCTGGAAACCTCGATGAGCTTCAATTTTTGCATTTAGATTGTTAGAAGTTTTCTTTATATACTACTACTGCTACTGCTGCTACTACCACTACTTCCACAGCTACTACTACTACTACTACTACTACTACTACTACTACTACTACTACTACTACTACTACTACTACTACTACTACTACTACTACTACTACTACTACTACTACTACTACTACTACTACTACTACTACTACCACTACTACTACTATAACTACTACTATTACTAACATATTGGCCGCAAGGTATGTATAAGACACGTTGATATGTTTAGAAAAAAACCTGTAGCAAACATCAATAATATATACTACTGCTGCTGCTGCTACTGCTACTACTACCACAACAACTACTACTACTACTACTACTACTACTACTACTACTACTACTACTACTACTACTACTACTACTACTACTACTACTACTACTACTACTACTACTACTACTACTACTACTACTACTACTACTACTACTACTACTACTACTACTACTACTACTACTACTACTACTGCTACTGCTACTACTATTACCACTGCTGCTTCTGCTGCTTCTGCGAGACTTTTAAAATATTTAAAATGTGCTCATCAAACATTTTCTCCATGTTTCAGAAACTGTGCTGTAAGAATAAGAAGCACTCGTACATGTTTACAAGGACAACATGCTATGACGATAGAAAAGTGAAAGTAAAATGCTTTTGCCGAATCGCTGATTAGTGTAGAAATACATTGTTTGTAATGGAGTAAGCATGAATCTTGGTACATTAAACAAAAATGTTAATTTGAATCCAAAAGTTTTTTTTTCTTTTTTCTTTCAAACTCTTTTTTTTTTTTTTTGTAGCAATAATTAAACATGATTAAACACTGAATTATTTTTGTTTTTGATGAAGTCTTTAGCGTATTTCTTCTTTTTACTCTTCTAAAACAGTTTAACTATATTTTCAGACCTTTTCTCGGATATAGTAAATCCCAAGTTGAACAAAACTATACATTTACACATAGTTTTATACAATTATTGCATTAAATTGCATGAAAAAATATCTCTGAATAGTATTGAAGGATAACAAGCAATTTATGATCACACTGCAAAGTATATCAACATCTCTTTTATATATCTCTGTAAATCGAAGGCACTATAGCGTCAAATTTTACTCCGTCATAATCTTGGGCTATGAGATCAGATACACAACAAGTGAGTTTCTTACGCACGGAGAAGAAAAAGAACAACAAGAACAAGAAGAAAAACAAGAGGAAGCTGAAGAACAAGAACAAAAAGAAAAAGTACGTCGTTTCTCCTATAAAAGAAGAATACAATCTCCTTTAATTTCAAATAAAAAAATGTTTTTTCTCTGGGCCTATTTGATATCAATTTTTTAAATTATATAGAATTAAGTCCTAATATTTTTACTTTTGTGGGAAAAAATTAAACATAACACGAAGTACGAGAGTAAAGTTTATTAACCTTTTGTCACGGTTTAAAAAAAAAAGATTATCATGTAATAAAGACCGCAACTTGAAATATGTAACGGGTCATCAAATTTTTGTAAGCCGTCAATCAAATCCATAAAAATAAGAAAAAGCAACTTTAGATCACGCGATTTTACGTAAGCATATTTTTAAATCCCAAAGCTGTTTTACGGCTGTGGAAAACGACATATATTAAAATCCTGCGAGACAAACCATTGAGCTAGGAAGACATTTTAATTTGCTGTATAAATCTGTTGGGTTTTTGTTTGTGCGAAACGTACTCAACGTTTTGTTTTGTTTTTTGTTTTTTGTTTATTGTTTAAATTCCATAGCGGTTGCATTAAGTTTGACTGTCGAAACTAGATCTAGTAGGTTAGCCTTATTCCCAATTACAATATTAGATCTAGATTTAGATTTCTAGAGTGATTTAGATCGAGATCTAACTCAGATCCACACGGTAAAATGTGTGTTTGTTTTTAATGCGAACCAACGCAACGTTTGTTTTGATTGTAAATCCAAAAAGAATTACGCTATATATCCAAATTTTGTGTTTAGAATTAGAATTATTAAGATATCTAGTTCTAGGTAAAGATGGATAGGTGGCGGCATATATAATTTTAACTTGGATCATGTAAGTAAAGGGGAGATATCGACCATAAATAAGCCTCTTCGATTCACATACACATCCCAGCCACGGCAAATTGACAACTGGATCCCGTTTGTAGAACGTGGTTTTGAGAATTAGAATTTGCACCCAATAAACAATTTCAAACATAAAATCTGTATGAAAAAAAAATTTCCTATTCTTGTCATCTATTAGACCGACACCATTAATACCTGTTCGCTGCCCATACTCAACTTCTACTTAAAATGCTGTCAATACTACCAATACCATTACTCTTACTACTGCTACTACTACTACTACTACTACTACTACTACTACTACTACTACTACTACTACTACTACTACTACTACTACTAGTGCTGCTGCTGCTGCTGCTGCTGCTACTACTACTACTACTACTACTACTACTACTACTACTACTACTACTACTACTACTACTACTTCTACTGCCACTAATCACCAACATTACCATACTACCACAACAGCTACTTCTACTACTACTGTTATTGTGCTATGACTACTTCTACTACTACTTCTACTACTGCTTCTACTACTACTACTACTACTACTACTACTACTTCTACTACTACTACTACTACTACTACTACTACTACTACTACTACTACTACTACTACTACTACTACTACTACTACTACTACTACTACTACTACTACTACTACTACTACTACTACTACTACTACTACTACTACTACTACTACTACTACTGCTGCTGCTGCTGCTGCTGCCGCTGCTGCTGCTGCTGCTGCTTCTGTTGCAACAACAACATAGATAATAACAATAATAATGATGATGATGATGATGATTATAATAATAATAATAATAATAATAATAATAATAATAATAATAATAATAATAATAATAATAATAATAATAATAATAATAATAATAATAATAATAATAATAATAATAATAATAATAATAATAATAATAATAATAATAATAATAATAATAATAATAATAATAATAACAACAACAATAACAATAGTAATAATAATAGTAATAATAATAATAACAACAACAACAACAACAACAACAACAACAATAATAATAATAATAATAATAATAATAATAATAATAATAATAATAATAATAATAATAATAATAATAATAATAATAATAATAATAATAATAATAATAATAATAATAATAATAATAATAATAATAATAATAATAATAATAATAATAATAATAATAATAATAATAATAATAATAATAATAATATTATTGATAATAATGATAATAATAATAATAACATTGGTAGTAATAAATTGTAATAAGTAATCATTAAAGGATAGCAATATGAATAAATAACAAAAGCAACAATATGAAAACAAAAAATCGTATTAAAATATGGGTCGTCGCACCACCCTACATGTGAAAAAAATTTATTTTCTTCAGACTGACAGTGTAAGCAAGGAATGACATTTCTGTTGGGGAAATTGCATAAAGGGTGGTTTGTTTGTTTTTACAATTTTACTTTTTTTTAATAATTAGATCTCCAGACTCGTTAAGACTCACTGATCTTCCCCCACTCCTACCCCTACCCTTTCATTGTAGATCTCACTACGCCGATCTCTATCTCTAGGTCAAATCTATCTCAATCTACATGTACACATATATATATATATATATATATATATATATATATATATATATATATATATATATATATATATCGGCCACGATCTAGGTCTCATCATCGTCAAAAAAATAAATCAAAGTCATTTGCAGGAGAGTCCTCCGCATGAGGGTTTAATCCCTATTGATATTATTGTTAGAAATCCATCATTTCCTAGGCTGTAAACAATGTATTTTCAGTCATTTTATATAGTCGTCAAAAAGGATCACTCTAACTTTCTGCGTGTTTTTATTTTTTTTTCTAAGTTATATTGATATTATCATCTTATTTCATATCTGTAACTTTAAAACTTTATACTATTTACATTATTGCTTTGTCGATTTTTTTAAGTGGATACATCATGATTTCTTTTGATATACCAAATCCATTGATACCGCTCTCAACCATTTTCTCCTCTAGAGAATGTTGTGAGAGAAGCAAATCAATCTTCCTTCTATTCTGACCGTAGAGGCAACGGTTATTTATGGAGCAATTGGGAAAGGTAAGATGAATTCAAAAGTAATCTGTCTCAAGTTCATTTATGGTTAGGTTTGGGGACTTCAACCTGTCTAAGGATAAAATTAATCTACCCAGCTTATGGCTTCATTAATAAGCGTTAGAGTAATTTTTCTAAAAAAAAGCTATTTAAAGTTTTGTAATGTGCAACAATCATTAAGGGAACAATGACTACATGAATTTTTTTTAAAATGCTTCAGTTTGATTGAACATTTTATGGAAAACATATGTTGGGTTTATTAATTTTTATTCACACAAATACAAAACATATTAAAGATGCACACTGTGTTTTACATAGCCGTCTGACCAGTTGCTTCTCGTAGTGTGATGCTAGATGTATCCCAACCAGTGGAGATAAATTCACAGATTAGTTGCCGATTGGTCAACTGCATCTTCTACTAAAGCCAGGCCGACTGGAATAAACTGACCCCTCTATCCTTGTTTGGTTCCACCCGCTATGGAAACAAGATATCATTTGACAAGCTTGCTTACGTTACGAGTGGGAGGAAACACTACACATGATGGGTGATTAGATCGATCTGTTCTGTTATTAAATTACTTTTTGTTATTGGTAATATGCAATCATGTGCTATTAGGTGACACAAATACGAACATTTAAATACTTTGCATTGTATAAATTAAAAGATTACACTGTCCTTTAAAAAAAAAATAATCAAAATGTCACTGTAATAGTGAAACCCAACTTTCATGAGCGCCTCATGAGCTATCAATAACCACATTTCAATCCATGCAATTAAAATCTATATACTCCACTGTCAGCTAGTATTTCCGAGCTATAAAATTACACTGCAACATCGACAACTAACACGTTATTACATCAATGACACAAAACTAAGAGAGAGAGAGAGAGAGAGAGAGGGGGGGGGGTAGAGAGTTTTTCGTTTGTATACTCGGCGTACTAATGCTCTTTCCTAACATCGTTTTAGAGAAATGGAATGGAGAAACTAAAGGCGACGTATCAGCCACTGTAGAACTCAATTCCCTGGGACCTGATAAATCAGCTTTGGTTTTGTGTTGGAACAAGGCAACGACTTTCTGTCCGCACACATTAAAATGTGTGGCAATGGAAAGGAAGAATTGGAAGCATCATTCTGTATCCATGGTCAAGATAGCTGTACTGGATGGCGGTGTATGTTGTTGGAACCGAGACGCGCTCAGATCAGATCTTGGCAGATCATCAGCAACAATATAATTTAACCAAGTCCAAGAGCAAGAACTTGCTGAACCTTCAAGATAAAATAGACAATGTCTTTTTTTTTTTTGCGACCACCGATAGAGCCCAATGCCACGTATCTGGCGTATATGAAGGGCGAGTCTATCTGATAAGTCGATGGACGATGGAATCCAATATCGAAAAGAAAAACAAGGTCTGTACGGCGAGAGGCGGGTATCTGGTGGAGTTTGACAATCAGAAGAAATTCGCCATTGTACTTTAGTTTGCAAAAGCATTAGGGGGAGGTTTACATTTCCTGACAGGCGGTAATGACTTAGACAACGAGGGGGTGTTCACTTACTTTCACAGTAAAAAGCGAATCCCGTCTCTTAAATGGTTATCTGGGCAACAAGATAATGGTCACGGCTGCGATGGCTGCATGACTTTTGAGTCGAGACTGTATGGTCTGAATGACTTACGGTGAAAAGCAAGTTATGTTAGGTCAGTCTGTGAAATACCCTCATATGCTAAGTAATCCGAAATACACTGTTAGTAGTTTTTAGTAACTGCTTTCATTATATTTTTTTCACAGAATTGCTTCTTATTTCCTTTCTTCTTCTGTTTTGAGAATCATTGAATTTTTTTTCTGTTTTCAACTTCGAAACAACAGAAAATTTTTTAGGTTAAGCATTTAGTAAAGCACGAACTTTTTTTGTCTGATTTATACCTTCCTATCGATTTATCTCTACCTTTTTAAACATTAGTTCCTCTGCTCGTCCTATTCCTCCCTGCTACTCCTAAGCTTTCTCTTTTATATTAGTTCTTGTCTGGGTTTTTTTAACAAAAGCAACTAAAAGGAAAATAAAAGGAACAATTCTGATGGTCAGCTTTGCATAAAGCCATGGACAAAATAAAATAAATCTACAGATCTAGACGCATGCCTTAGAGATGTGTCCAGTGCTGTCTTTGCATCAAGTTAAGGTGTTTTATAACCACCAGATCTAGATCTAGTTTTTTCTGCATGCTTTAGAGAGGGAAGGGTTTACTGCTGTCTTTGCAGCAAGTCAGCGGCGAGATAAACCGACAGATTTAAAGGTGTTTTAAATTGGGTTCAGCCCTATTTAGTGACTTCACAGTTTTCTCTGCAAGCCTAAGCAAGGAAGGTAACACTCGCTGAAGTTTAATAGAGATATCTCCATGCTCGGTTTTCTAAGTTTTCTTTGCTGGTTCCAAAAACAAATATAACTATTCATTAATCGTCTTAGACTCTAATTTCTATTTATCGCGTTTGTAAATGTTGGGAGCTACAAAACTTCTGCCCAACCTTTCATGGCATAAACAATCATTTAAATCTTTTGTAAAATTTGTATATACGTTTAATACTTTTAAAATGTCTCTTATGTTATCCAGACATAGATATTGCATGCATTTTAAAATTTCAGCTTGTCGATCTGCTAGATGTCATCAGATAGTTTACAAAAGATATCATGTCAAGCGAGGATATCATGCCTCTTAAAAATAACTCAGTCTTCTGAGGAGACAGAATCTAGTAGCATAAAATTGTTTGTCATCACCTAAATCTATCAAAATCTAGTTTGGTAAGAGATTTCAGAAGATTAAATGGAATACACCATATTTTTTTTTAATTCAGTCAAGAAATGCTCAGACTCAGGAGAAATGGCGAAAAAGAAAAGATTGTAGGGAGTTTTGGGAAGTATTGCGATCTAAAACATTTCGAGTGCGGCTTCCTCTAACAACATAACGTCTAATCCTTTGAGCTCCATAAAAAGATATGGTTTGGCTTAGTCAAAGCTGCAAGTCTATATATCAAACTTTCCTCCTTGGCATTGTAAACAGTAATTTAATTTTCAATGCAATAAAAAGTCTAGTTTAGAAATCTAAATCCAAACAAGAGATTCAGAGAAAGTTTGGAAAATGATCTTCCAAATAGAGCATTGAAAGGCTCAGATCATGAAAAAAAAAAAAAAAGAGAATTGTTGCGAGCAAACAAAATTATTTCATCGAAAAAGAAAATCTTGTCTAGATTTAAGCAAAAAAATATGTCGAAAAAGTATTAAAACATAGTCATTATAACAGCTCGTCTATATAATCAAAAGCGTTCTCAAATTAGTGCAATTACTTTTTTTTTAAATTTTGTTGACAGTAAATATAAAACTGGTATTACAATCTACCATAAAACATTTATCGGAATCCAAATGTATGGACCAAATTGAAAAATGGTTTGCAAAATAGTGTATAAAGCTTATAGTATCAAGATCTAAATAGGATGCAGATCAAGATCTCTAGAATATATATTACAAGCATGATTGCCCGCTCAAAACAGGGGAGGGGGTGGCGGGTAGGGAGACAACTACATAGAAGAAATCTAAACTTTACAAATACAACAAGACTTATATTCTCCAGAGCCATACATCTGCACTGAAGAAAAGTTTATTTTAAATCAATGAACAGATGGGAAGACTGCTACAATAAAGAAAAGCAAGTTTTACAATAAATTTCAGATATACATCTTCTCAAGAGCCATGCAACTACATTAGAG
>JAWDGP010005326.1:0-40139 GCA_033675545.1 Elysia crispata | reverse complement strand
TATTCTGCATAAATTGATAGATCGATAATAAACAGAAACATTTCAATAATGTACATACTTAAAGTGTCCGTCAAGAAGAGAATTAGCAGAAAAAAGCACAGTACACCAGACCATGGTTGAGCGCGACCCATGACTGTGGAGAAAACATTGAACTTACGATGATACTCTATGACTTTTTGTTTTGTTTTCACTGTCCTTTAAACCCCGAAGGTTTGAAGTAAAAATGCTAGTATGATTTATTTGAGAGTGTAAGGAAGATATCTTTTTCAACACTTTTTATATTGCAAGCTTCAAAATGAAACATGTCGTTCTTGAGTCATTAAAAAACAACCTTTAAAGTCTTGATATTTATTTTATCTTATAGCTTTCTTCGGATAAAGAATATTGAAAAATGGTAAAACAATACGTTTATTAAACATTAGCCGGATTTTTAAGATCCGGCTCCTTTTAACCTTCTTCCTTTCATTTAAACTATTCTCTGGCTACCATCAACAGCTTTGTGTGTGCACGATTGATCTACTTTTAGATAAGAGATATAAATACGTTTTGCTTGTTTTTTTTTATCTAAAAAGACTATATTTTTACCTTTAATATTACTCCTCTACAAACTGGTATTCTTTTAAGAGGAAAGGTAAATTTATTTTCTATGAAGTTGGATCCTTTTGAATCAGGTAGCTAGATTATGCGATTATGAAAGTTACAAAAAATACAACTTTTTTCGCAACGAAAACAAGTCTAGAGAGATTTGTATTCACTATTGGTGAAACATTGAGTAATCTTAATTGTTTCTTTATGAAATGCATCGTGCTGTTATTTGATCTAAATATCTAACTGGGATCGACTAAAGATCTTCATTTGTATTGTTTTATCCTGTTGTGTTATGTTTGTATTTGAAGCCTAAAAACTTAGCATAGATTACATTGTGCGAATAGTGTCCTTGTACTTTTGTAGTCAAGATTCTTCTCGAATCTCCCACTTAGTTCTAACATAAATTGAATACTCTTCGTTAAACATATGATCATTTGATATGTCAGTAGTCATCCAACCTCTAGTTTATGAGTCAACCTCCTGTTTAATGAAAACTAATCTCGACTCGAGTAAACAAAACCGCCTATTATTGTTTGGAATTCGTGCAAGATGACTTCAGTGTTATTTTCTAATGACGAGTCATGTGATTGTCTGTGTATATTATTTCATACCCCTGTGAAAAAAAGCCAAAATAGGTTATCAAAATTGTTACACTAGATGCTCGTTGAAATAGCTGAAGAGCTACAATTGCGTGGAAAAAGGAAACGAAGAAAATCAAATATGAACCAATGAAAATGTTGGGCATTTTATAAGATGAGAGAGAACAGACAGATACAGAAGCTAGACTACAAGTTGAAACGGAGCGGCGAGAAGTTAAATTTGAATCTAAAAAAGAAGAGAGAGAAGCTCAATTAAAGGTGTAAAAGGAAGACAGAGAATATAGACTGCAAATGGTTTAAGAAGAGAGAGAAACTTAACTAATCGCTAAGAAGGAAGAGAGAGAGAGTGTGTGTGTGTGTGGTAAATTTAAAAATATAGAAAATGAAGACACAGTTAGAATATATAAAGATACAAGCACAGGAAAGTTAGCAAACTGAAAGCAACCCTCTATATCAGGCGGTACTCGACAGCTCGAGAGGAAGAGGATTAAAAAATCAAGATGCCTAAATTATCGGCCTTTGTGCATAGGAAAGATGATCTTGATTCTTGGCTACTTCGGTTTGAGCGATTCGCCAACTCAAGAGGCTATGGGCAACAATTTCTAACTTTCTCACCAAGGGAGGAAGAGAATCCCAACATGTTTACTGTCAGACTCAAGACATACATACAGTTATGAATAAAATGGCTAAAGCAGACATGAGAGGTACTCAAAGACTTGCGTATAAAAGAGCAAATCCTTGACGCACGCCAGGCTTATCTGTCTTCATATCTACAGGAAAGGAATCTAGCGGACCTTCATGACGTAGCGGGATCAGCTGACCTGTCCGCCATGTCCCCAAAGGAACCCAGATGATCCTGACATGACAATCAATGTGTGTGCTGTAACGACTAGGGCTCAAGCAAAATAGCTCCTAATTTTACCAGATGCAATGAAGCACACAGAGTGTATCAGGGAGAGCTGACTTCAGACAACGAAACAATCAAGAAGCCAGGTGAGACAGTCATGTCTCAAAATCATGCGGGCAGGGCATAATTAATTGACAAAAGACACGTATCCACAGTTTATAATGATGCGACCCGCTGTTGGACTAACGTACAGGTCGTTCTCCCAAAAAGTCTAAGGAAAAACCTCATGTCTTTAACCCATGATGCAATCACTGGATTAAGAATTAATCTTGAATTAAGAAGACCAGTGATAAGATAATGAGCAGCTTCTTCTGGCCACGTATGCACAAAGACATGTACAAGAACCAGCAAGTAAACCGGCCATCGATAGATTAAGTTTTTTTTACACTAACATATGATATTATGCTACAAGATTTCCATATTTTGTACCGAAAAAATCTTTCGCAACACAAAACACAATTAATGTCAAACTGCATGAAGTCAGTGTGCAGGCTCCTTGGTGTCAAACAGTCTACAACTACACCACATCACCTAATGTATAATGGCCTTGTCGAAAAGTTCAATGGCACGTAATAAAAATGTTGATCAAGCTGTGCAACGAGAAGCCAAGAGATGCTTTAATGCTCTTCATTTTGCATACAGGGAAATGCCTCAGGACTCAACTGAGCTTGCCTTGTTGGAGCTCATATATTGTTGGGCCGTAAGACCTATACACGTTTTACGTAAATTATAAATCTAAAACAGGAAGTGAGGCAAAACTATCAGTACATGTTGGACCCACAGGAGCTTTGAAACTAGCCAAGGAACAGGTTGAATCGTTTCAAGCGAGGAAGAAAAAAATTCGTTGACAAGAAAACAAAGGCTAGTCGTTCTAGTCCTGGCGACAAGGTACTAGTCCTCTTTGTGACTGACACAAACCAGTTTTCTTTTATTGAAAAGAACCTTACGACATTATCAACACTATGGGCCTAAAGAACGGTAGTAATCGTATCTGTATCGATTTTTGACGTCTCAATAAGATTACTGTTACAGACCATCGACCCATTCCCTCGTCGACCAAGTCTTTACTTGGTATGAGCAAAGACAAGTAGTTCTACAGGCTCGACCTGACTTTTTGTGGCGTTGAGTCCACATAAAGAGTTCATTCGGATCCATTCGGGATGGTAAACTCCATCATGACCATAGCAATAGCAGTGTGATGACTTCTGGAGGAAATGGACAATGGGGTAGAGTACATTGATGATTTACCGTTGCCTACCGAAATGATGAAGGAGGAGTTGCAAGTCTTAGGGGAACTCTTCAAGCACCGAAAGCGGCTAGACCAACAATGTGTGAACTGGGCGCCACACAAGCCGATTTCCAAGGTCACAGCGTTGGAAAAAAGGACGGTTGGTTCATATGTCTTCAATGTTGAGAAAGTGGAAGACGCTCCGAGACCGAGCTTCAAGAAAGAGATTGGTTCCTTTTTAGGTTTGGTTGGTTATTATCAACCCTTCATCCCTAAATTTGCTGCTGTTGCTAAACACTCTATCAGATCATACAAGTAATTGCCAGCCTGACAAAGTTGTGCATGGAGATTCCCATGAAAAATCGTATGCTGCATTACAGCAAGCTTTAACTGATGCTCACTGGTTTTAACATTTGTTTCGTTTTCAGAAAAGAAGCACTCTGGTGTAAGGCTTGAAGCCATAATGCAGTCTAAAGAAATGTTTTGTATGTAAGTCTTCCAACTTGTAGTCTGTCGATCAGTGGGTCAGTCAGTCACACTGTCATGTATGAGACAGCGTAGTGTTTATGAAAGGCAGTCTGCTGTGCAGTAAACAACATTGAATGTTATTGTTGGGATTCATCAGTTCGCAGTTCCTACGATCGGACTTAGGCGTTATTTTCTACTGAGGAATCGTGGGATTAGCTGTGAATATTTCATACCCGAGACAAGCGGAGTCAACAGACTACCAAATCTGTTACAATAATTATACTTCGATACATTTATGCCTTGTGATGAAAATTATTTTCAAATAAACTGCACCTTTATCTAAACCATGCATTGGTGTAAAACATTGAAAGATATGGTGTTCATATCATGTCTTACCACCTTGGATCTTAGATACACAAGATTACTAGATCTAGATCTTTTTCTAGAATATATTTTATGACGTATATTTTATGAGTTTATCAATTATCATTATAGTAAATGATTTTGTTTTACTTATTCTGCCTGACTGAATAATACAAAATTGTCCATAATTGATTGTTAAATGTGATCAGATTTCAAATTTCAACAAACTGATGTTGTTCAAGAGATGCGGTACATCTTTGTCATATAAAAATAGTGCATCCGCTCAATTACATCATCTACGGTTGTTTAGACAAAAAAATTTTTTTAGAGAGTAAAAAAAAGTTTTACTTTATGACGTGAATGTAAAAAAGAAAAAAAAATAGTCTGGCCGCCTATTAACAAATATGTTTACAAAGACAATCTCCTTTAGGTTTATCTCTGAAGTTTTTGTGAAGCGAAAGGACTAAATCAAAGTATTGCGATGTTCATTTACATCTTTGTTGTATTGTTAATCAAATTTTGGCATTCATAATTTCTACATGTTTCATTATTTACATCTGCCTTTCTTTTTTTGTACTTAGTTCACAATTAAGTTTGAATTTTTGGTTTCTACTAAAGTGATTTACCGTAAAGACTTGAATGCTACAGATTTTTCACTGGTCAAGTTGTCTTGTGCTTATTGTAAGATCTAGAAGCTCCCCCCCAAAAAAAACAAAACAAAAAACGAAACAAAAAAAAAAAAACAACCAAAAAAAAACAAAAACAAAAAAAAACAACAAAAAAAAAAAAAACAAAAAAAACAAAAACAAAGCATGTGTCTTTAACTAGTTGCTCTTTTGATGATGCTGACTTTAAACATTAGTCCATTTTTCTAAATATAGATCTATAAAATCTAAAAATGTAGTAGCCTACTTCTTCTCCATATATATCTAGATCAATATATTTAGCGTAGACGTCTCAAACGTTACGATATATATTTTGTGGCTCAATCTAGATCTAGATATCACTCAAATATGGAACTTAACGTAATCATTGAGGTAGCAGACTCTATCCGTCACCAAACGATCTTAGCTGAACAGTCGGCACCGCCAGTCTCTGTAGTTGCAGTGGCTTTTAAGAACGCACAGTTCTCTCCAATCAAAGCTGCTGTTTGGTTATTGCGCCTAAAAGCTGTTTTTGCAACACATACCACAGCAATCACTAACGATACTATCAGCTTCCACCACGTTGTCCAGATTCTAGACTTCTCAACCTTCCGCCGGGTCCAGGCTGTTTTGGAGATTCCCCCAAGTACATCAAATGTGAGGCCCTCATGAACGCTTTACTCGAAATGACTGGTTGGGTGACAGACGTTCATGTTAACTTCATCAGAACATGTAGACCATGCATAAAGACCCCAGTGCCTAATTCAAACCCCTCTTCAAAAATCAACTTTCCCTTGTGGCACACAGCGTTTAACTCAGACCCCTTACATGGATCGATGGCTATGCAGAAACGCGGACAGGATCATGGAAGTTGACCTGACGCCAATACCGATCGCTGCTGAATCGGTTGATGAATCTGCGCCGTTCAGGCATGTCCACATTTACATGCAAGGAAGATACAAAATCGGACGGTTCCCGCTATATTTTAACCTTAACATAAGCTGGAAAAAATAAATCCTGTACGCGCTACAAGAGCGGTGCTGCTGATCCACAAAGCAACTTTATCCCAATGAAACACCACCTCCAGGTTTGGAACCAAAGCCAGACTATGCTAGCGCTCTGTCGATGACCACAACTGTGCAATATTCTCGACTGCGTCAAACCATGGAAATGACAAAGCCAGCTTGATTTAGAGGGCGAGCAGCTGGCCATATCTTCGCCCCCTCCCTTTCTGTGATAAGTTGTGAGCAAATCTTCCATTAAAGTCATCAGCCTCCTGTCTGGTCGTTCCCTACTCAACGATACCGGAGCAGGAGAATCTGTCTATATTGCTACAAAACCGGAACACAAGAATTTTCAAGGATCGAATCTTATGGCTAATAGTAGATCAACCATCTCAACATAATAATAGTGAAAGAGCTATGACGCTGACATTCAATACACGAAAGCATTTCACTCATACCCTGTGGCTATCAGATGGATGTCGACTTAACCAATGTTTGTTTCGTCCTTGGTGTGTTAAGTAATGTTTTGGAAGAACATTAACTTGCACCTTTCTCCTGCGCAGCACATAGTCACAACGTTGTGTTCGCCGTCACGTTAAAACTTGTAAGGCTTTCCATGTCTGTTTGGATTTTGAAAAGTCTTTCCTTTTCCTTTTCTAACAAACTATGTTTTCTGCAAGTTCACCTGAGCCCTCAAGACATTTGTCTTAGTTCTCAAGATGTTCATAGCATTGCACTCACAAAGAGCTTTTGAACTGCGTGCTTCATATTTATAACAATAGATAAATGATAGAGGAAAATGTTCATACCGTCTCATCATCTTTTAATGCTAATTTGATTTTTCATTTTCCATTTTTTTTTTTACCTCAATTCATATTTCAACGTCACATGTATTACCTGTAAAAAGTATCGACATTCTCTAGTCATGCGTGATATATGATTGCAGGTTTTTATAATCATTCTTTATAAAATAAAGACGGAGATTAATTTTTTTTATTTGGGTAATATCAGCGAAGAGAAAATATGAAATGAGCTTCTTAACAAACGAACCATGCAATTAAAGCCATGTAGGTTTACAAGAATTTATTTGTTGTCTTATTCATTCATCTGAAGATTAATTCGATATTATGTCTTCAATCACGCCGCTAACATTTTATGTTACTTGTTTTAAGAATGAGAGTTTAATAAAGATATTTAATTTCGTGTAATAAACCAATTTGATAAAAAAAGAAATGATATGTGGAATGTGTATGTCAAGCCCATCTGAATTATCTAAACCAGAAAGGTCCAACATGGGGGTTTATACTTCACCTAAAATGTTTTAAGTGGTCTGGTTTTATTGTATTTTTATCCTTTCACACGACTCTGTAATTCCCTGTTATTACTTAATCCTTAGTCTAAACATCCTGCTGTAAAAACACTATGAAATGGATTGTTTGAATTTCTGCCAGTACCTCCAGCTTGAAGACTAACAAAAAGTCATGGCTACAGCTGCAGCTGCATTCAAACCCATTAGGGTAAGCATTAGATAACTTGAAGAAAATACGTAACTATAATAGGTACAAATTGGTGAATTAAGTCTTTAAATACAAAAAGTTTGCTAGCCAATTGAATGTTCAACGAGTGAAAATTAAACCTTTTCTTGAAAGGGAAATCTTATTTCTGTGACTATTGCAATTATCTTGTTATATCTGTTGCATATTATTTCTGTTAGAAATATTAAAACCAACTTTTGCTTATTTTCACGTGTTAAAAATTAATAAAAAAAAAAGCCAAGGTCGGAATATTTTTGTTTGTTTTTGATATAGAGATTGAGGATTTATTAAAATCTTCAGAGAAAACAAGTCTGAATCGAATACAGCGTTAAAGGCAACAGCAACAAGAGCAACAAAAATCACTTTAATGAGTAAAAGAATAGAAGCAATGCATCAGCCAAGGTTCTTTATTGCTTGTTGTATTATAAACAAAATTAATAAGAAATGATTACGTCTCGTTTTGCTACTTAAAACAAAATTCTTTTTCTGGATTAAACCCGTGTGAAATAAGGAAAACTGAGGAAAAAATTATCAAATAACTTTTCTTTTTAAATTTTAAACTACAGAGGGCCATCTTGTAATTAAAAAAACCCCTAAAATCTTGCTTGTGTACTTTTTTCATCAGAGAAAGGGAAGATATTTTTCACTGCATGTTTACTCAACACTATAACAATAAGCCTGCGGAGGGCATCGAAAAAGAAGGGATTATATGAAAGTTTTTTTTTTTTCTAAAGAGAATTGTCCTCAAACCTCCTCCTCCTTTTAATCCTTTCTTGATCTCTAGTTCCCGTTACTTTGTCTACGCCTATTTATTGTTCCGCTTTACTCACTCCTCTCGGCTGTGCTATTTATTTTTTGCTCTGTGTCTGTTCCTCCCTCCTAATTGATTTTAATTCTCTCTATGTATACAACTCAGTTTTATCCCTATCGTTCACTTAATCCTAAGGCCGGTCCCATCGTAGCTCTGTAGCATCTGGCCTAGCTCGCACCTGACATGCTTGGCGTGTTTTTCGACATTGTTGAATAGGCCATCTGACAGGTCTGTGGGCAAGCTGGGCAGGAGAGCGACACCGTTGAATAGGCCATCTGACAGGTCTGTGGGCAGGCTGGGCAGGAGAGCGACACTGTTGAATAGGCCGTCTGACAGGTCTGTGAGCAGGCTGGGCAGGAGAGCGACACTGTTGAATAGGCCGTCTGACAGGTCTGTGAGCAGGCTGGGCAGGAGAGCGACACTGTTGTATAGGCCGTCTGACAGGTCTGTGGGCAGGAGAGCAACACTGTTGAATAGGCCGTCTGACAGGTCTGTGGGCAGGAGAGCGACACTGTTGTATAGGCCGTCTGACAGGTCTGTGAGCAGGAGAGCGACGCTGTTGAATAGGCCGTCTGACAGGTCTGTGGGCAGGCTGGACAGAAGAGCGACACTCTTGAATAGACCGCCTGACAGGTCTGTAGGCAGGCTGGGCAGGAGAGCGACGCTAGCTGAATTAAGTCTGTTCGTTTGCACTATGCGAGCTAGACCAGATGCTACAGAGCTACGCCTGGACCGGCCTTAGTCTCGGCAATCTTAACAGCAAGACTCAGTATTATCACTTCATCCTCAGACTAAACATTCATGACACCACAACCCATATTTATCCCAACTCTTCACTTCACTTAATACTAACTCTAGGCAGCCGAGAAAATTCAACTCAGCATTAGCACTGCACTTCATTTAATCCTTAGACTCGACAACTGTGGCAACATGACTCAGTTTTGTTCCCTTAATGTGGATATCCGAGGCGACACGACCCAGTCTTATCTCCCAACCTCACTTAATTCTTAGTCTACACAACTGAGAATACTCGATTCATCGCTATCACTTTACTTTACTTAAACCTTAGTGTGGACAGCCGAGGCAACAAGACTTGTCCCTTCACTTTACTGCATCTTATCTTTAGTCTAGATCCCGTGGGCAACTACTGGACTCAGTCTTATCCATTCACTTCACTTACACAACTGAAGCTACAAATTCACGATTGAAACTCATCATTTTATCGTTTAGTCCTTAATGAAGGCAGTCATAGAAAAAAAATAAAGCCTTTTCCTTACTTCCTCTTTTTTTCAACTTAGAAAAAAAAAAGCATTAAACGGTTTAATCTGCTGTCCATTCTTCCTCTCCCCAGCCTGTGTCCTTCTAATCTTACTCTGAAGTAAAAATCTTTACAAGTCCTATTACTAATTTCAAACTCTTTCACCGCTTGAGTCTCATTTTAAATATTATACATGCTTGTTCCTCGATGAATCAGCTTTGAGTAATAATCTAAACATTAAAAACAAATTTCAAGATTTAAAAAAATTATTAAACATTTTCACAACATTCATTTGATGGTATTTGACGTCAACAAATATAGATTTTCTTTAAGATTATCAAATTTTATAATAAAAATGGTGAAACATTTTCCCCGATTAAAAATCTTTTTCTCCTTAAAATGTCCTCGTTATTATTTATAGAGCTGGTACGTCAAGCACAACTGCTTTTTTTTTTTCAAATCCAGATCCACACTTGAGGAGTGAGGTGGTTTGTGCCACAAGCTCAGGTGGTAGAGCGCTTGGGAGGCAGCAAAGAGGTTCATAATTCTGGCTTGAGATATCCTGTGATGTGGTTGAATCTCACTCAGATATCCTTATCTTAAGGTCTGACTGCATCATAATATTCACTACGACTGGGCAGGCTGCGTCGGGCAGCATTTGTTGTGGCTTTAAAAGGCTAATCTTTCTCTTTCCCTCACCTTAATGACTTATTCTTTTTTTCTCTCTCACAATATTTGTGTATCCCTGGTATAAAAAAACGCTCTTTAAATCCCTCGTCCTTTTTATATCTATGCATCATTCGGATTCACTGTAGTTTTTTCTTTTCTCTCTGATTTTCTTTCTTGCCCTAAATCTCTCTCTCTCTCTCTCTCTCTCTCCCTTTTTTGTATCTCTCTGTTTTTCTCTCTCTTCTCTTCTCTTCTCTTTCTCTGATCATTTTGATTAGACACTGTTCTCTAAGTTGTTGGTTTCATATCTAGCGTCCGCCCTGTTGTCCTCAGTTTCTTCCTCGATCTCCATTCCGACCTAGGTTTTGCCAGCAGCAGGGGAACTGCTTTGGCTGATGATACAATTTAAAGGTACACATAAAAATTCGGATGCAAGATAATACATGAAGCTTATTTTTCATTTTAAATCTTTCATCACTACTCATAAACTTATAAAGATGATTAATTAGTTAACGTAACAATATTCCTCATGAATTGGTTGCTTAATTTACATGGGAAAAACACCAAACAATGTATTCAAGAACAATTTAGGCAAAAACGTATTTAACTAGCAGGATAGGCTTCGGTTTATCGTTTTCATAAACACTTATTATTATTAGCAGAAAGGTCTACACTATAAAATTATGCAAACTTACTGTGTATTAATAATTTATTTTGAAGTAACAATTAACATTGTAATTAAGTCTAAAACTTACTATTTTGCTTTTTTTGCACATGACAGTAAAGTTAAGGTGTTGTAAAAAAAGAGGTCAGTTCTTTCTGATTGTTAACGAGATCTTCGTGTTAATGAAAATTAATACTATAACTCACGTCGGGTTGTTTATTTCATCTTCGACCCGTTCTGAACCACCTGTTGAGAAAATAGGAACACAATTAGTTTTTAAATAGATCTTAATGGCAAGTAAATATACGCAGTAGAGAATGGAAAAAAAGTTATCGGTTTGATCAAAAGGGATGATGTACTAAGATATTGATTTCATGATAGTGTTTAAGTCAAATCCTGAATTAGTTTGGAAGTTAGATACTTTTATAAAGAAGATATTTTATTAAAATTTAACTACTTATTCAACGTACACCTTAGGGGCGCAAATTTTACTGGTTTTGTTACTTGCATCATGTTTGTGGTTTTCTCTTTTAGCTCTGCCACATTCTATAAACCTTCTTTCCACGTCTGCTCATCAGAATTAAGGTCATGCTATCTATGCACTTCCTATGTGCCTACGTAACGCCCCTCTTCCCATAGTATTAATTATAAAAAAGGACGAAAATTTCAACATAAATTAATTTCAATCGTTTTCAGGCTCTATTGAGGACAACGTACTATACTTGTTGTAGCATATGACACCAACTCCTGCAAATATTGCCAAAAGAGCGACAACTCCTGCACCGATGAGAATCTTGGTAAGAATGCCTGTAGTTTTAGCTGTAGCAGGAAAAAATTTTAATTAATCATTCATGAACAGAAGATTTATCAATTTAAAACATCTAAGTGAATGCAATTAAGCCAACTTTGCAGATTACATAATTTCTATGCACTGTGCTAAGGGTAAGTAATTTTGAAAGGTAAAGTTCACTCAGATAGACGCTATCCACTTAAAAAAAACTACCTTAGATTATTTCGTGAGATATAACCTCCAAGACAACTCAATGTACAATTATGAAGGTAACCAATTTTTTTTTGTAAATCAATCACAACTCGAAATGTGGTAATTAAGTTAAGATCCACATTAAAAATACATAGGAATGTTCATTTCAGTTTTATTGTAATTAGAGTTTTCGATGTTAATGATATGAATAATGATCAAAACATATCCAACATTCCTGTCCTTAGCGTTTCTCTAGAAACTGCAAAAGATGGAAGATTTTTTATCAGTGAAGTGGCAAGAGTTGCGCATATTATCAAGCTAGAATGTTTCATTTTCATAAGGTTGTCAAAAAGGAAAGCTAACACTTAATTGATCGATATGACAATTAAGAAAACCTGTTATAAAATTTATTCTCCCACAATGAGCATACCTTCGCAAAAAAGTCAAACTGACTTCTAAAAAGATATTATCGGCTACATTCCTTTTGAGAGTGAACAGAGTGGACGGTCGAAGATGACAAAAGAAATGATTTTTTAAAGAAAAATAAATAAAACGAGAACAAGGGGGCTTGTGTAGATTAGCAAGACTGCATTTTTATTTCAACATTTCTTGACCTAAAACAATTATGTTTTCCATTCGTACTCTAATAATCCAAAAATCTCGATTTTGATCTTAATGGGCTTTTTGCTCTCGAGTGCAGTGGTTTTAAAAACATAGGACTATACTCACCAAAAATTTTCTATTAATTGGAAATGTACCCTTGATCTACACAAGCCTTCACGATTTTATGATAAGAAATACAACGAGAAAAAGGGTTCTTTTTGAGATTAGAAAGACTGCACTTGTATTTCAAAATTTCCTTCATACATTAAAAACAAGTTGACCTAGAACAATTATTTGTTTCATTCGTACTCTATTAATCCAAAAATCTGAATTTTTGCCTTAATGGGCTTTTTGCTCTGGGGTGCTAATGGTTTTCAAAACGTAGAACTATAGTCATCAAAAGTTCACTATTAATTGGAAATGTACCCTTGATCTACACAAGCCTTCACCATTTTATGATAAAAAGTTTAAGTGTATCAAGAGAATTAAAATAACATTAAAACTACCTCAAATTATAAAGCAGGCGAACCTTTTATTTCCGGGAAGGTGTAGTTGTCCGAGCGAAGATTCGGTTTTCCAGGCCAGAGAAAATAAACTGACCCTCTATTGGTATCGAGAGTAGCTGTTTTGGTGTAGCTGAGGCGGTAAATGTTCGAGGTTCGAATCTCACAGGAGCAAGCGTCACGGACTCCTTTTCGGTTTGTACATGATCCGGTGTCGGGATCGAAGCCCATGCACCCCTGAGATAGAACAGGATGTTAAAGACCTTTAAAGATATTAATTGTTTTTTTTTTTTTTATTAACTTCGCTAATCTTTAAATGTTTTATTTCAATAATACTACTGGCTATACCAAATTAAAAAAAAAAATAAACTCATTCGATCGTACATTCATCATGATACCTTGTGTGGACAATAATTTAAAATTTTTTAACTGCTTTCTTTTTTATGAATAGCCAGCAAACAAGTGCTCTACGGTGGTCCTCTATTTCTTTTTTGTGTTTTATACGGGAAATCATTGTTGAAAGTAACCAAGCAGCAGGTTTTTTTTTCCACCCATGTATTTATCCTTATATATAAACTGTTAATTTTTCATATGAGTAACCTACCTTATGAGAGACACCAGAGATTGTTGTTCACCCATATAATTATCCGTAAGCTGAAGAAGCTGATATTTTAGGCATGTAAAGATTATTTATAGAATTCTTATTACCACCTTTAATATTTCCATATGAGTAACCTACCTTATGAGAGACACCATCTGTTGTTGTGTAAAAGAATTGTGGTCCATTTTTTCCTATAAAAGCGTGGACCGAGTTATTTCCAGACACCTCGAACTCGATCACTGAAGTGTCTTCTCCTGCCACAAGGAAACCTCTATTATTCTTGAAAGACGACTGGAATCTTAGAAATTTTATCTTGGCTGAAAAGGGTATGTTAAAAATGGTTTAATGATATCAAATGTTTTCTGTGCACTTTTTTAAGTGATATAAGTGTTTTGGATCACAAAAAAACAACATTTGGAGAAACGACACAAACATAAAGACGTGTTAAAAACAGGTAGAAAAAAAAGACAGCCTCATAATTTTATGTGGCATTTGGTTAAACTATACCTCTAGGTTGCCTTTTAATTACAATGATTTCAAAAAAATTAAAACGAAAAAAAATCATTCACATTCTTTATAAGATGGCAAAATGAAATTTTGCTTTTTTGTGGCATTAAAACAGTTAAGCAACAAAAAAGGCAAGTTCATATTTATTTGGTAACTGAAGTACAAAACAGGACCTTTAAACAAATTTAAAAAATCAATGTTTAGTTTTTTTTGCGCAAAAAGTACCTTTTGGGCAAAATTAAAATTCACCATAATCAAAATAAAGAGATGCAAATATATTTTGTATGTGATAAAGCAAGGCTATTTAAGTATTCACGCTTTTGGACAGGAACCTTTTTTTGTTTTACGTCGAAAAGTTTAACGGGTGTAACTGGGGTTTTCGCATTCTAAATAAAACTATCGTTCGTACGGCAACAGGTCAACCACTAACTTAGGCACGATCACCGATTTGACTTAGAGAATCGTGTGGGCTGAAAATTCGGTCTAGCATAGACTAACTAACTGCAACGGTGTAAAAATGTAAGACTATCTATGGGTTCCTGAATTCTAAATGTGTTTCCTCATTAATGTGCTTGATTTATTTTACGCACACTTTTAAATTGACAGGAAGAAAAGACGTAACTAGGAGAAAAAGAGAGAGAGAGACAGACACAGAGAGAGAGGGAGACAGAGAAAGACAGAGAGAAGGAGAGAGAGACAGAGAGACAGAGATAGAGAGAGAGTGACAGAGAGACAGAGAGACAGAGATAGAGACAGAGACAGAGAGACAGACAAATTCACAAACATCTGAGGGTTCAACGGAAAAATAGGCTATGTAATATTTTGGTTAGCATGCCGGCAGTAAATTCACACAGTATATTCCTATAATCAAAGAAAAAGGGTGTACGTTCTTATTTACAAAGTAAGTGCAACTAAATTAAAGATGTCTGTGATACTTCAGTCTTACAGAAAACAATAAAAATATTGCATTTTTTCCGGGTAAAAACGCCTGTTTTTCTATTCAGCCCTTTAATTGTTTGAGCTTTTTTAGACCGTGGGTTGGAGCGAAGTATATCCGGGAACCAGATACAGGGAAGAGAATCATGTTATGTTTAAAGATGATTTAACCATTCCACAGAGTTTTAGATGTAGTATTTCCCACAAAGTCACAAACTTAATCTGTTTTTCCTGTTTTGATTTACAAAGAAATGTGAAGAAATACTCACGGCATGCGGCTGAAAAAAGATGTTTAAGAATATTTTCTGAGAGATTGGGTAAGGAAAAAAATGATATCTCTGGAACAATCCTAGCTGATCTGTTAAGGTTAAGTTAAAAAAAAATAATATCTTAATGTAAGCATCGTAAACGAAATGATGTTAAAACATGGGTCACTGGATAAAACTCAATTGCTTGCTGAAAGCAGAGAAAACCTGAAAATATAATTAATGAATCTATATTTTTTTTATAATTAAACTTTTTATACACGCACTTTGAAAATAAAGCACATTTCAAATTCAGTGCTAAATGAGGTTATACATATTTATAATTATCTATCTCTATCTATCTCTCTATCGATCTGTTTATATATATATATATATATATATATATATATATATATATATATATATATATATATATATATATTTATAAAGTTGTAGAAGTTCTTATCTTAATTATCTCTTCATGCGACACTTGTGTTTCAAGATGAGGACGTGTCTGTAAGATGTTTGTTCTCTGCTCTTTTCAAGTTGACTGAGTGATACTCTGTTGTCGTCCGTACCTTATAATCTTAAGCTTTGTTTACTGATGAGGATTAAATATTTTATCTTGTCCACTAAGAAGATTAAATGATAAAAAAAATATTGACATTAAAAATGTTTAAAGATTACAAAGATATAGAAATGTATAATGTTATAGCGCACGCTAAACGATGTGTGAAGGACTAAAAAAAAACATAGACAAAACTAGTGACTTGAACATACCTCTTATTTCAGGTATATCAGATATTTTACTTAGAATTGGAGGCGGACCTGGCCATTCAAGCCAAACAGTCTGTTTACTCAAGTATAGGACGCTGGTAAAGTTTAAAGTAATCTGATAGGTTGTGGAGACTTTGATCTCTATACATGAACATTTATTTGGCTGCCCTTTTCTATCCGTGCATGCATCGTTTAGGACGTCAAAGGCGTTACAGGGCTGAAAATCGAAAAATATCAGCAAAACAGATAACCATGCTCTACTTGCTCAAAATAGTTCAAATCATCACAACGAATCAAAGGAATTTTACACGAGGCGTATGCTCGAATAATCGAAATTAATGTACACCTTACTTTTTCCCGTACAGGTTACTATTTGAATTATGAAAACAACAACAACAACAACAACAACAACAACAACAACAACAACAACAACAACAACATCAACAACAACAAAAGACAGCAGCCTCTAATCCCTCTACATCAGAATTAATTAGCATTGGATAACACTGATAATAGTCACCAAAATATAATAGGGAATTTACAAAATCAATGAAAATTTCAAAGGTTTATTCTTTAAAACCGAGGTTATGCGCAGCTGCAATGAAGTTTTCAAGAAGCAAAAGCATATAAAACTGTAATATGGGATGCTATATCCGAACTGGGAAAAGACAAAAAGAAAAAAAAAGTCAGATAGTCAGGAGTGATTTGCACTTAAATATATAAAAACCTAAAAGGTTGTTTTAATACGGGCACTTCCGTTAAGTAGGCTACTTTTTAATCCTTAGAGAAAAGTGTCCTTCTGTCGCTAATCTAAGGACACTAACAAAAAAAAATATGATGTACTTCTGTTTTAGATGTTGTGGAGGTCTCATACCATTTTGAAAGTTGATGTAAAATGGATTTTTCAAATCATTGACGAAGAAAGTGCGTCAGTACCATAAAGATAAAATACTAGAAAAACGAAAATTAGGTGGAGGAATAATACTTGTAACAAATGTTAGAAATGATTTAGATCTCACACTGATAGGGCTACTACTTTCTTTTGTAGTGTAATAAAACTTCGGTCCACGAACACTCTCAAAAGGATAGGTAAAGTTATGGTCCGTTGCATCAAACTCAAGAAGAAAGAAATCTTTCCCGGCCACTAGATAGTCATCGCTGCAGCTGTTGGTGTACTCAAATCTAATGAAGGTAAAATGTGGAATACCTGAGGAAAATACGTAAGCATGATAGGTTAAAAACGACGATTTAATTCACATTATCCACAGTGTTTTTCAGACAGCTGATTGCATTTTAGTTAGAAAACATTGAAATCTTGTACCTTTCCCTTACTGCTATTGCCTTCTAAAATTTGTGAACAGAATTTTATTTTCTGTTGAGAAGATTTTGATTTTGAAATATATTTATATATATATATATACATATAAAATTTTGCAATGTTTTAAAACAACAAGAACGATTACAAATTTAACAAGTAATGGAATTAGAGTATTGAGTCATTTATATTTATTTCTAAAAGTATCGAAAAATAATATAATATCTCTTTTTCTAACACATAAATAACGATGTTTTTTTATGGTAGGGTAGAGCCGAAAACATATGGTCAATCAAATTGATAAATACATTAATCCATGTTTTAAAATATAAAATTTTAGTTCTGTAAAAATAATAATAAATCAAATATAGGATTAAAGTTTTCACAATCTGGGAATTCCAAAACAATTAAATTGGAGTAGGAATAATTATTCTTATCATGCGTGTGTCTACTGCTTTTATTTGTTCATGAAAAAGATGAGAGGATAGATATTTCCTTTTACCAAATCTTAGTGCAGAGCTCTAAATGTTGTTCATTGATCGTCGCTCAGCATAACAAATGTAACACCTATAAAGGCTCAGACTTGATGATGCCTTCTCGTATTTTTTAAAACCAGCAGTAGCATGAAATATTTTCTTGCTTTTGGAACATACAGAAATAGTAATATAAAACGTTCATTTCACGCTAAATTTAATTTAAAAAATTACAATATTTTCTATAATAAACAGAAATACCCAAATAATGTACATTTTTTTAACCAGCACTAGCATCAAAGATTTTCTAGAGTTTGGAACGTACAGATGTATTAATATGAAAGAGATTCTACATTTGAATATTCTGCATAAAGTGATAGATCGATCATAAACAGAAACATTTAAATAATGTACATACTTAAAATGTCCGTGAAGAAGAGAATTAGCAGAAAAAAGCACAATACACCAGACCATGGTTGAGCTCGACCCATGACTGTGGAGGAAACATTGAAATTACGATGATACTCTATGACTTTTTGTTTTGTTTTCGCTGTCCTTTAAATCCCGAAGGTTTGAAGTAAAAATGCTAGTATGATTTATTTGATAAGTGTAAGGAAGATATCTTTTTCAACACTTTTTATATTGCAAGCTTCAAAATGAAACATGTCGTTCTTGAGTCATTAAAAAACAACCTTTAAAGTCTTGATATTTATTTTATCTTATAGCTTTCTTCGGATAAAGAATACTGAAAAATGGTAAAATAATACGTTTATTAAACATTAGCCGGATTTTTAAGATCCGTCTCCTTTTAACCTTCTTCCTTTCATTTAAACTATTCTCTGGCTACCATCAACAGCTTTGTGTGTGCACGATTGATCTACAAAAGAGATATAAATACGTTTTGCTTGTTTTTTTTAATCTAAAAAGATATATTTTTACCTTTAATATTACTCCTCTACAAAGTGGTATTCTTTTAAGAGGAAAGGTAAATTTATTTTCTATGAAGTTGGATCCTTTTGAATCAGGTAGCTAGATTATGCGATTATGAAAGTTACAAAAAATACAACTTTTTTCGCAACGAAAACAAATCTAGAGAGATTTGTATTCACTATTGGTGAAACATTGAGTAATCTGAATTGTTTCTTTATGAAATGCATCGTGCTGTTATTTGATCTAAATATCTAACTGGGATCGACTAAAGATCTTCATTTGTATTGTTTTATCCTGTTGTGTTATGTTTGTATTTGAAGCCTAAAAACTTAGCATAGTTTACATTGTGCGAATAGTGTCCTTGTACTTTTGTAGTCAAGATTCTTCTCGAATCTCCCACTTAGTTCTAACATAAATTGAATACTCTTCGTTAAACCTATTATCATTTGATATGTCACTGGTCATCCAATCTCTAGTTTATGAGTCAACCTCCTGTTTAATGAAAACTAATCTCGACCCGAGTAAACAAAACCGCCTATTATTGTTTGGAATTCGTGCAAGATGACTTCAGTGTTATTTTCTAATGACGAGTCATGTGATTGTCTTTGTATATTATTTCATACCCCTGTGAAAAAAAGCCAAAATAGGTTATCAAATATGTTACACTAGAGGCTCGTTGGGGATAAAATCTACAAGGAGTTCAGCGCATTGGTGAATCTTAAGATCTAGAGACCTTGACAAGACCGATGGTATATTTAGATTTAGATTACCGATATCTTCATCGGTTCTGGAATCTAGCAAAAGTACTCAGCTCCTTTTTTCGTCTGATCTTATTATAAATCTAGAGTCAAATTCTGTAAGGCCAGCTCTGTGTTCTATTTACCATAAATGTAAATTTACAATCTTCAGCGTTCGTTTTTGCGTGCATGTGAGTGTTCTAAGCCTCTCCATTTTAATCTTGTAAACTTGGCTGATAAAGCTTCATGATGTTTTTCATTTAAGAAATTAAAGAAATAGCTGAAGAGCTACAATTGCGTGGAAAAAGGAAATCTGAACCAATGAAAATGTTGGGCATTTTATAAGATGAGAGAGAACAAACAGATACAGAAGCTAGACTACAAGTTGAAACGGAGCTGCGAGAAGTTAAATTTGAATCTAAAAAAGAAGAGAGAGAAGCTAAATTAAAGGTTTAAAAGGAAGACAGAGAATATAGACTGCAAATGGTTTAAGAAGAGAGAGAAACTTAACTAATCGCTAAGAAGGAAGAGAGAGAGAGAGAGAGAGAGAGAGAGAGTGTGTGTGTGTGTAGTAAATTTAAAAATAGAGAAAATGAAGACACAGTTAGAATATATAAAGATACAAGCACAGGAAAGTTAGCAAACTGAAAGCAACCCTCTATATCACGCGGTATTCGACAGCTCGAGAGGGAGAGGATTGAAAAATCAAGATGCCTAACTTATCGGCTTTTGTGCATAGGAAAGATGATCTTGATTCTTGGCTACTTCGGTTTGAGCGATTCGCCAACTCAAGAGGATGGCCTAAAGCAAGTTGGTGCATATCGCTATCAACACTATCGACAGAAAGATAATTAGAGGCGGTTTTTCGTCTTTCTTTTTTTACAGAGATATAATCTGACAGAAGACGGCTATGGGCAACAATTTCTAACTTTCTCACCAAGGGAGGAAGAGAATCCCAACATGTTTACTGTCAGACTCAAGACATACATACAGTTATGAATAAAATGGCTAAAGCAGACATGAGAGGTACTCAAAGACTTGCGTATAAAAGAGCAAATCCTTGACGCACGCCAGGCTTATTTGTCTTCATATCTACAGGAAAGGAATCTAGCGGACCTTCATGACGTAGCGGGATCAGCTGATCTGTCCGCCATGTCCCCAAAGAACTCAGATCATCCTGACATGACAATCAATGTGTGTGTTGTAACGACTAGGGCTCAAGCAAAATAGCTCCTAATTTTACCAGATGCAATGAAGCACACAGAGTGTATCAGGGAGAGCTGACTTCAGACGACGAAACAATCAAGAAGCCAGGTGAGACAGTCATGTCTCAAAATCATGCGGGCAGGGCATAATTAATTGACAAAAGAGACGTATCCACAGTTTATAATGATGCGACCCGCTGTTGGACTAACGTACAGGTCGTTCTCCCAAAAAGTCTAAAGAAAAAACCTCATGTCTTTAACCTATGATGCAATCACTGGAGATGACCTTGAATTAAGAAGACCAGTGATAAGATAATGATCAGCTTCTTCTGGCCACGTATGCACAAAGACATATACAAGAACCAGCAAGTAAACCGGCAATAGATAGATTAATTTTTTTTACACTGATATATTATGCTACAAGGTTTCCAGATTCTGTACCGAAAAAATCTTTTGTGACACAATAACACAATAAATGTCAAACTGCATGATTTCAGTGTGCAGGCTCCTTGGTGT
Source organism: Elysia crispata (assembly GCA_033675545.1). NCBI lineage: Eukaryota > Metazoa > Mollusca > Gastropoda > Plakobranchidae > Elysia > Elysia crispata. Next base: position 19,071 of record JAWDGP010005326.1, on the reverse strand, counting down.
CAAACAGTCTACAACTACACCATATCACCTGATGTATAATGGCCTTGTCGAAAAGTTCAATGGCACGTAATAAAAATGTTGAACAAGCTGTGCAACGAGAAACCAAGAGATGCTTTAATGCTCTTCCTTTTGCATACAGGGATATGCCTCAGGACTCAACTGAGCCTGCCTTGTTGGAGCTCATATATTGTTGGGCCGTAAGACCTATACACATTTTACGTAAATTATAGATATAAAACAGGAAGTGAGGCCAAACTATCAGTACATGCTGGTCCCACAGGAGCTTTGAAATTAGCCAAGGAACAGCTTGAATCGTGTCAAGGGAGGGAGAAAAAATTCTTTGACAAGAAAACAAAGGCTAGTCGTTCTAGTCCTGGCGACAAGGTGCTAGTCCTCTTTGCGACTGACACAAATCAGTTTTCTTTTATTGAAAAGAACCTTACGATATTATCAACACAATGTGCGCGAAGGACGGTAGTAATCCTATTTGCATCGATTTCTGACGTCTCAATAAGATTACTGTTACAGACCATCGACCCATTCCCTCGTCGACCGAGTCTTTACTTGTATGAGCGAAGACAAGTAGTTCTACAGGCTCGACCTGACTTTTCGTGGCGTTGAGTCCACATTAAGAGTTCCTTCGCACCCATTCGGGATGGTAAACTCCATCATGACCATAGCAATAGCAGTGTGATGACTTCTGGAGGAAATGGACAACGGGGTAGAGTACATTGATGATTTACCGTTGCCTACCGAATTGATGAAGGAAGAGTTGCAAGTCTTAGGGGAACTCTTCAAGCACCGAAAGCGGCTAGACCAACAATGTGTGAACTGGGCGCCACACAAGCCGATTTCCAAGGTCACAGCGTTGGAAGAAGGACGGTTGGTTCATATGTCTTCAATGTTGAGAAAGTGGAAGACGCTCCGAGACCGAGCTTCAAGAAAGAGATTGGTTCCTTTTTAGGTTTGGTTGGTTATTATCAACTCTTCATCCCTAAATTTGCTGCTGTTGCTAAACACTCTATCAGATCATACAAGTAAATGCCAGCCTGACAAAGTTGTGAAAGTCGTATCCTGCATTAAAGCAAGCTATAACCGATGCTCACTGGTTTTAACATTTGTTTCCTTTTGAGAAAAGAAGCATTTTGATGTTAGGTTTGGAGCCATTATGCAGTCTAAAGAAATTATTTCTTTTGCATCTTTATGGCAAGCTTCAAATATTCCTCAAATATTCCTCTGACAGCTTGAATAGCTGAAATTTTCCAGATTTGATAACTCTCGTATCGTGCGTCGGGTACTAGCTCGACAAATTTATGTTTTTAGAGTAGAACACTTTGAAGGCAAAAACAATGTGGAGCTGAATTTCTCATTGGAGTCAATGTATAGTACTTTGATTGGATTGCTATTGGTATATACCTTCTAATCTTTGTTTTGATGAAATAACAATTTTTGTGCCCGTGCTGATTTTACTATGTATTTTCATCCTTTTCCCAGTAGCACTTCTATAGAAAATGAGATTTCACAAACAGTTATAATACCTAGCTGGAAGTTATGAGCTCTACTTGAAGTCATTGTTAGCGTATCAAACGATAGCGTCTGCAAAAATGCGCATTTGTTTGAAATTTGAAGTGAAAAATTTAAATTACACGTATACTTGTAGAAAACATTCACAACAAATTTATTAAGATCTTCAAAATGAATACACATGGAAGCATAATAGAGTCCTTTAAGAACTTGCCGCAACCATAAGCACGGCGAAATGAGAGACTACCCTCCCTAAAACCAACGCGTTGATATTCACAGCAGAGGGAGGAGCTAAGTCATGGCATGGAAGGCCGGTGAGGACAACAAACCAGATAAAATGCCTATTAGACAGTTGCGATGACTGGGATGTTTCAGCAGACCTTCCAGAATGGGATAATCACCCCAGTATAATCAAAGAAACAAGATTAAGGCCTGATATCGTGATCCATTCAGCTTCCACACAACTGATCACGGGGAGCTAACAGTTCAATACGATAACAAATTTTAAGGGGCCCACATCTACAAAAGAGAGAAACACCTATACCTGACCAAAGAGCTAGAAAATTCCGGCTACAAAACTGTGGTGATGCCCGTTGAGGTTGGTGCCAGAGGATTCATAGGATCATCGGCTTACGACGTTCTGACTAAACTTTCAATATGTGGCAACAAAAGAACAAAAGCTTTAAAGTTACTGGCGGAAATAGCCGAAAACAGTTCCCGGTGGATCTGGAGCAGGAGAAGTGAGAGGTTCCTTCATGAGGATTAAAACTGCTCTAACACATCACATGACCCGTTGGCGAAGTGGTATAGCGCCGGGATAAGCAATCCATCAAGAGATGAAGGTGTGGGTTCAATCCTGGCGTTGTGCAAAATGTGATGAAAAGTAACGCATTGTGCTCCTATTTTGATCTATGAGTCTAACTCACGTTCTCATCCCGTGTAACTGTGTATTGATATCTGTATTGATGTTTTATCCTGTTGTGTAATGTTTGTATTTGAAGGCTAAAACTTAGCCAATCCTTACATTGTGAGAATGGTATTATTTTACCTAAGTAATCTAGATTCTTCTCGAATCTCCCACTTAGTCCAAGACTAATTTGAATACTTTTCGTTAACATTATTTTGATTGGATGTTATATATATATATATATATATATATATATATATATATATAACATGGCTCTGTCAATAATTTCTAACGTGACCATCTTTAATCTGATTGGTTCCTTTTCATAGTGGATCACACATAGCTTTGTGGCAAGATCATTCTTGTATGAATTATATAATCGTTTTTCTTTTAGATAAATGGATCAGACTTGGTATAAATAAGAGTTGAAATCATTTGATAAGTCTTCCAACCTGTAGTCAGTCGATCAGTGAGTGAGTCAGTCACACTCTCGTTTATGAAAGGCGTTCTGGTGTACAGTAAACAACATTGAATGTTATTGTTGGGATTCTACAGTTTGCAGTTCCTACGATCGGGCTTTGGCGTTATTTTCTACTGAGGAATCGTGGGATTAGCTGTGAATATTTCATACCCGGGACAAGCGGAGTCAACAGACTACCAAATCTGTTACAATAGTTATACTTCGATACATTTATACCTTGTGATGACAATTATTTTCAAATAAACTGCACCTTTATCTAAATCATGCATTGGTGTAAAACATTGAAAGATATGGTGTCCATATCATGTCGTACCACCTTGGATCTTAGATACACAAGATCACTAGGTCTAGATCTAGATCTTTTTCTAGAATATATTTTATTACGTATATTTTTGAGTTTATCAATTATCATTATAGTAAATGATTTTGTTTTACTTATTCTGCCTGACTGAATAATACAAAATTGTCCATAATTGATTGTTAAATGTGATCAGATTTCAAATTTCAACAAACTGATGTTGTTCAAGAGATGCGGTACATCTTTGTCATATAAAAATAGTGCATCCGCTCAATTACATCATCTACGGTTGTTTAGACAAAAACACTTTTTTTAGAGAGTAAAAAACAAAAAAAATAAATAGTCTGACCTCCTATTAACAAATATGTTTACAAAGACAATCTCCTTTAGGTTTATCTCTGAAGTTTTTGTGAAGCGAAAGGACTAAATCAAAGTATTGCGATGTTCATTTACATCCTTGTTGTATTGTTAATCAAATTTTGGCATTCATAATTTCTACATGTTTCATTATTTACATCTGCCTTTCTTTTTTGTACTTAGTTCACAATTAAGTTTGAATTTTTGGTTTCTACTAAAGTGATTTACCGTAAAGACTTGAATGCTACAGATTTTTTGCTGGTCAAGTTGTCTTGTGCTTATTGTAAGATCTAGAAGCTCCCCCCTAAAAAAAAAAAGAAAAAAAAAAAGAACAAAAACAAAAAAAAACAAAAAACAAAAACAAAAAAACATGTGTCTTTAACAAGTTGCTCCTTTGATGATGCTGACTTTAAACATTAGTCCATTTTTCTAAATATAGATCTATAAAATCTAAACTTGTAGTAGCCTACTTCTACTCCATATATATCTAGATCAATATATTTAACGTAGACGTCTCAAACGTTACGATATATATTTTGTGACTCAATCTAGATCTAAATATCACTCAAATATGGAACTTAACGTAATCATTGAGGTAGCAGACTCTATCCGTAACCAAAAAATAAAATCTACAAGGAGTTAAGCGCATTGGTGAATTTTAAGATCTAGAGACCTAGAGGTATATTTAGATTTAGATTACCGATATCTTCATCGGTTCTGGAATCTAGCAAAAGTACTCAGCTTCTTTTTTTTTGTCTGATCTTAATTTAAATCTAGAGTCAAATTCGCTCAAGGCCAGCTCTGTGTTCTATTTAGCATAAATGTAAATTTACAATCTTCAGCGTTCGTTTTTGCGTGCATGTGAGTGTTCTAAGCCTCTCCATTTTAATCTTGTAAACTTGGTTGATAAAGCTTCATGATGTTTTTCATTTAAGAAATTAAAGAAATAGCTGAAGAGCTACTGTTGCGTGAAAAAAGGAAACGAAGAAAATCAAATCTGGACAAATGAAAATGTTGGGCATTTTATAAGATGAGAGAGAACAAACAGATACAGAAGCTAAACTACAAGTTGAAACGGAGCTGCGAGAAGTTAAATTTGAATCTAAAAAAGAAGAACGAGAAGCTAAATTAAAGGTTTAAAAGGAAGACAGATAATATAGACTGCAAAATGTTTCAGAAGAGAGAGAAACTTAATTAATCGCTAAGAAGGAAGAGAGAGAGAGAGAGTGTGTGTGTGTTTGTGTGGTAAATTTAAAAATAGAGAAAATGAAGACACAGTTAGAATATATAAAGATACAAGCAGAGGAAAGTTAGCAAACTGAAAGCAACCATCTATATCAGGCGGTACTCGACAGCTCGAGAGGGAGAGGATTGAAAAATCAAAATGTTCTACAGGCTCGACCTGACTTTTTGTGGCGTTGAGTCCACATGAAGAGTTCATTCGGATCCATTCGGGATGGTAAACTCCATCATGATCATAGCAATAGCAGTGTGATAACTTCTGGAGGAAATGGACAACGGGGTAGAGTACATCGATGATTTACAGTTGCCTAACGAAATGAAGAAGGAGGAGTTGCAGGTCTAAGGGGACTCTTCAAGCACCGAAAGCGGCTAGACCAACAATGTGTGAACTGGGCGCCACACAAGCCGCGTTGGAAGAAAGAAGGTTGGTTTATGTCTGCAATGTCGAGAAAGTGGAAGACGCTCCGAGACCGAGTTTCAAGAAAGAGATTGGTTCCTTTTTGAGGTTTAGATGATTATTATCAACCCTTCATCCCTAAATTTGCTGCATTTGCTAAACACTCTATCAGATCATACAAGTAAATGCCAGCCTGACAATATTATGCATGGAGATTCCCATGAAAAGTCGTATCCTGCATTAAAGAAAGCAATAACCGAAGCATACTGATTTTAACATTTGTTTCCTTTTAAGGAAAGAAGCACTCTGGTGTAAGGTTTGAAGCCATCATGCAGTCTAAAAAAATGTTTTGTGTGTAAGTCATCCAACGTGTAGTCAGTCGATCAGTGAGTCAGTCAGTCACACTCTCGTGTATGAGTCAACGTAGTGTTTATGAAAGGCAGTCTGGTGTACAGTAAACAACATTGAATATTTTTGTTCGGATTCAACAATTCGCAGTTCCTACGATCAGGCTTCGACGTTATTTTCTACTGAGGAATCGTGAGATTAGTTGTGAATATTTCATACCCCAGACAAGCGAAGTCAAACACACTGCCAAATCTGTCACAGTATACTTAGATATATTTTTACCTTGTGATGACAATTATTTTCAAATAAACTGCACCTTTATCTAACTCGCGCATTGATGTAAAATATTGAAATTTATGGTGTTCATATCATGTCTCACCACCTTGGCTCTTAGATACAAAAGATCACTAGATCTAGGTCTAGATCTTTTTCTAGAATATTACATATCTATTTATTTTACCAATTATCATTTAAATAAATGATTTTGTTTTACTTATTCTGCCTGACTGAATAATACAATATTGTCAATGATAACTGATTGTGAAATGTCACCATACTTCAAATGTTTCTCTAGAGATGCGGTGCATTTTTGTCAGTTAAAAATAGTGCATCCGCTCAATTACATCATTTATGGTTGTCTAGAGAAAAAAACATTATTTAGAGAGTAAGGGAAAATTTTTATTTCATGACGTCAATGTAAATAGAAAAAAAGTAACAGTCTGGCCTCCTTTTATCATGCAAAGAAACTATCAAGTCGCAGGGTGTGCAAATTTATATACACGTTTAATTGTTAATCAGTTTGTGACATTTATAATATCTGCATGTTCATTTAGATACATGTTTTGTTGTTAATGAAGTTATGACATTCAAAATATCTACATGTTTCATTATTTACATCTGCCTTTCTTTTTTGGGCTTGGTTCACAACAAAGTTTGATTTTTTGGTTTCTTATAAAACAGATATACCGCAAGACCTTGATTACTAAAGATTTTTAGATTGCCAAGTTGGCTTGTGCTTACGGTAAGATCTAGAAGCCAAAAAAAGAAGAAAAAAAAACCAAACAAAAAAACAACAACTGTGTCTTGAACAAGTTGCTTCTTTGATGATCGCGACTTTAAACATTAGTGCATATTTCTAAATCTAGATCCATAAAATCTAAACTTAAAGTAGCTTACTTCTTCTCCACATATAAGAACAAATCCTGTACGCGTTACAATCTTTGTTTTGTCCTGCGTGTATTGAATAATGTTTTTGAGAAAACTTTCACCTTTGTCCTGCGCAGCACATAATCCTACCGTAGTTTTCAGCTTGACGTTAAAACTGTGTAGGCTTTCCATGTCCCGTTTGGATTTTGAAAACTCATTTTTTTCCTATTCTAACAAACTATGTTTTCTGCAAGTTAATCTGAGCCCTCAAGACATTTGTCTTAGTTCTCAAGATCTTCATAACATTGTATACACAAAAGAGCGTGAGCACTGCGCGCGTCTTATTTATAAGAACAGATAAATGATAGAGAAAAGTGTTTATACTATCTCATATTCTTTTGATGCTAATTTGATTTTTAATTTTGCATATTTACCTTAAATCATATTTCAACGTCACAAGTATTATCTGTAAAAATTATCTCCATTCTCTAGTCATGTGTGATATATGATTCCAGGTTTTTAAAACCATCCTTTAGAAAATTAAAAAAAAAAAACGCATATGATTTTTTTTATTTGGGTAATATCAGCGAAATGAAGATGTGAAATGAGCAAACGAACCATGCAATAAAAGTCATGAAGATTTACTAGAATTTTTTTTGTTCTCTAATTAATTCATCTAAGATTAATTCGATATTATGTCTTCAATTACTCCTCGATATTTGATGTGACTGGTTTTAAGAGTGAGAGTTTAATAAAGATGCTTATTTTCATGTAATAAACCAAATTCATAAAAAAGAAATGACTTGTGACTTTTGCATGTCAAGCGAGAAACAAAGCCCATCTGAATTAGCAAAACGAGAAATCTCCAACATAAGGGTTTATTCTAAAATGTCCGTCTAGTTTTATTGTATTTTACCCTTGGGCAGGCTGGGCAGGAGAGCGACACTGTTGAATAGGCCGTCTGATAGGTCTGTGGGCAGGCTGGGCAGGAGAGCGACACTGTTGAATAGGCCGTCTGACAGGTCTGTGAGCAGGCTGGGCAGGCGAGCGACACTGTTGAATAGGCCGTCTGACAGGTCTGTGAGCAGGCTGGGCAGGCGAGCGACACTGTTGAATAGGCCGTCTGACAGGTCTGTGAGCAGGCTGGGCAGAAGAGCGGCACTGTTGAACAGGCCGAGCGACACTGTTGAATAGGCCGTCTGATAGGTCTGTGAGCAGGCTGGGCAGGAGAGCGACACAGAGCGACACTGTTGAATAGGCCGTCTGACAGGTCTGTGAGCAGGCTGGGCAGGAGAGCGACACTGTTGAATAGGCCGTCTAATAGGTCTGTGAGCAGGCTGGGCAGGAGAGCGACGTAGCTGAATTAAGTCTGTTCGTTTGCACTGTGCGAGCTAGACCAGTTGCTACAGAGCTACGCCTGGACCGTCTCAGTCTCGGCAATCTTAACAGCAATGTTCAGTATTATCACTTCACATCACTTCATTCTCAGACTACACGACTCATACTTATCCCGGCTCTTCCTTCACTTAATACTAACTCTAGGCACGGAGGAAATTCGACTCAGCATTATCACTGCACTTCACTTAATCCATATCATTTGTTCCTTAGTCTAGGGAATCATGGGAAATAAGTAAAGCCTTTTCCTTATTTTTTTTAATTAGAAAAAAAGCTTGAAACGGTTTAATCTGATACCATTCTTCCTCTCCCCAGCCTGTGTCCTTCTAATCTTACTCTGAAGTAAAAATCTATACAAGTCCTATTACATTTGGCGTATGTTTATTTTGATCTTAGATAAATGTTCCAGCCTCTTAGTGGTTGTCTGATTTTGTTTTTCATTTATATACTGGTGTCTACAAAAGAAACGTAAAAATCTTTCAAAGTATCTTATCTCTGTAGCATCCTTTTAATTTTACTCATGCTGTAAGATTTCAACATATTACATTCACCTTCCCTACGTGGTATAAAAAATGGTTAATAGATATGCATGTCCAAAGAAAGAGATGACATTCCTTTTACACAATCAAAAATATAAATATGAAGAAGGGATGAAAGCAGGGAAGGGGGGTGTAAATGCTTTGATGAACTGATTACACCGTGTCCTTTTTTGTAAAAAAAAAGTAATTTTGAATTGATCTCTGGCCCAAGACCAATACCATCAACCAATTTTTTTATGAGTAACTCTATTCGCGGTTCACAAAGACTTGAAAAACTCAACCGATGCACACGGTAGTCACTGTGAGAGATAAATTGACCTCGGTAAAAAACAGTCAATACACGGTTATGAACAACCATGAAAGGATAGAATTTTTAAAGATTTGACAAGCATGAAGAGGAAGAAAAAGATTCGACACCATAGAGTGATAAAAACTAATAATTTTTTCTCATTTAGGTACTTAAGAATGCATCTTTGCCCGTATAGAAACCACCAGATTACAATCTATAATTCAGCCATACTTTGCAAACATTTATTGATTTCCTTTGTATTATCCAGTAAGGTAAGAAAATTCGAAACCGAAATAATACGTTTGTGTTGAAAATATCGTTTATTAAAGGTATCTGATAAGAATCAGATCTCTTTTAAATATCGCCCTGATCAGGATATCCAAGTGCCTGGTTTACTTCATAACATTTGTTCACAATAATTGGATACACTGGGGAGACTTGGACCTCTGAACACGAGTATGCATTTTGACTCGCCTGTTTGATTCGTGCATGCAAAAATCCCACAAGGCAGAAATTCGAATAATATCAGCAAATAGGATGATTTAACAACACTCTACCTAATGCTCGTCTTTTCCTTAAGTAAAAAAAAATCACAACATCACAATATATTCTTCTTTAACTTCATAATTTTAAAAAAATGTCATATCGCATTTAGAATGACAATGTATTTGACCCATTTTGTGCTGAAGAATATTGGCTAACTTTGTGTATATCTTTTTAATTAATTACTTTAACGTTTTAGTAATAACTTTATATCACTGATGTATTAAATGTTCCTAATACAAATTTCAAACTCTATCACCGCTTGAGTCTCATTTTAAATATTTTACATGCTTGTTCCTCGACGAATAAGCTTTGAGTAATAATCTAAACATTAAAAACAAATTTCAAGATTTTCAAATATTATTATTCAACATTTTCACAACATTCATTGGATGGTATTCGACGTCAACAAATATAGATTTTCTTTAAGATTATCAAATTCTATAACAAAAATGGTGACACATTTTCCCTGAATAAAAACCTTTTTCTCCTTAAAATTTTCTCGTTATTATTTATAGAGCTGGTACGTCAAGCACAACTGCTTTTTTTTTTCAAATCCAGATCCACACATGAGGAGTGAGGTGGTTTGTGCCACAAGCTCAGGTGGTAGAGCGCTTGGGAGGCAGCAAAGAGGTTCATGATTCTGGCTTGAGATATCCTGTGATATGGCTGGATCTCACTCATATATCCTTATCTTAATGTCTGACTGCATCATAATATTCACTACGACTGGGCAGGCTGCGTCGGGCAGCATTTGTTGTGGCTTTAAAAGGCTAATCTTTCTCTTTCCCTCACCTTAATGACTTATTCTTTTTTTTTTCTCTCACAATATTTGTGTATCCCTGGTATCAAAAACGCTCTTTAAATCCCTCGTCCTTTTTATATCTATGCATCATTCGGATTCACTGTAGTTTTTTCTTTTCTCTCTGATTTTCTTTCTTGCCCTAAATCTCTCTCTCCCTCTCTCTCTCTCTCTCTCTCTCTCTCTCTCTCTCTCTCTCTCTCCCTTTTTTGTATCTCTCTGTTTTTCTCTCTCTTCTCTTCTCTTTCTCTGATCATTTTGATTAGACACTGTTCTCTAAGTTGTTGGTTTCATATCCAGCGTCCGCCCTGTTATCCTCAGTTTCTTCCTCGATCTCCATTCCGACCTGGGTTTTGACAGCAGCAGGGGAACTGCTTTGGCTGATGACACAATTTAAAGGTACACATCAAATTCGGATGCAAGATAATACATGAAGCTTATTTTTCATTTTAAATCTTTCATCACTACTCATAAAACTATAAAGATGATTAATTAGTTAACGTAAAAATATTCCTCATGAATTGGTTGCTTAATTTACATGGGAAGCAACACCAAACAATGTATTCAAGAATAATATAGGTAAAAACGTTTTAGGCTTCGGTTTATCGTTTTCATAAACACTTATTGTTATTAGCAGAAAGGTCTACACTATAAAAATTATGCAAACTTATTGTGTATTAATAATTTATTTTGAAGTAACAATTAACATTGTAATTAAGTCTAAAATTTTCTATTTTGCTTTTTTTGCACATGACCGTAAAGCTAAGGTGTTGTAAAAAAAGAGGTTAATTCTTTCTGATTGTTAACGAGATCTTCGTGTTAATGAAAATTAATACTATATCTCACGTCGGGTTGTTTATTTCATCTTCGACCCGTTCTGAACCACCTATTGAGAAAACAAAAACACAATTAGTTTTTAATTAGATCTTAATGGCAAGTAAATATACGCAGTAGAGAATGGAAAAAAGTTATCTGTTTGATCAAAAGGGATGATGTACTAAGATATTGATTTCATGATAGTGTTTAAGTCAACTCGTGAATTATTTTGGAAGTTAGATATTTTTTTAAAGAAGATATTTTACTAAATTACTTATTCAACATACACCTCAGGGGCACAAACTTTACTGGTTTTTTTACTTGCTTCATTTTTCTCTTTTAGCTCTGCCACATTCTATAAACCTTCTTTCCACGACTGCTCATCAGAATTAAGGTCATGTTATCTATGCACTTCCTATGTGCCTACGTAACGCCTTTCTTCCCATAGTATTAATTATAAAAAAGGACGAAAATTTCAACATAAATTAATTTCAATCGTTTTCAGGCTCTATTGAGGACAACGTACTATACTTATTGTAGCATATGACACCAACTCCTGCAAATATTGCCAAAAGAGCGACAACTCCTGCACCGATGAGAATCTTGGTAAGAATGCCTGTAGTTTTAGCTATAGCAGGAAAAAAGATTAATTAATCATTCATCAACAGAAGATTTATCAATTTAAAACATCGAAGTGAATGCAATTAAGCCAACTTTGCAGATTACATAATTTCTATGCACTGTGCTAAGGGTAAGTGATTTTGAAAGGTAAAGTTCACTCAGATAGACGCTATCCACTTTAAAAAAAAACTACCTTAGATTATTTCGTGAGATATAACCTCCAAGACGACTCAATGTACAATTATGAAGGTAACCATTTTTTTTGGTAAATCAATCACAACTCGAAATGTGGTAATTAAGTTAAGATCCACATTAAAAATACATAGGAATGTTCTTTTCAGTTTTATTGTAATTAGAGTTTTCGATGTTAATGATATGAATAATGATCAAAACATATCCAACATTCCTGTCCTTAGCGTTTCTCTAGAAACTGCAAAAGATGGAAGATTTTTTATCAGTGAAGTGGCAAGACTTGCGCATATTATGAAGCTAGAATGTTTTATTTTCATAAGGTTGTCAAAAAGGAAAGCTAACACTTAATTGATCGATATGACAACTAAGAAAACCTGTTATAAAATTTATTCTCCCACAATGAGCATACCTTCGCAAAAAAGTCAAACTGACTTCTAAAAAGATATTATCGGCTACATTCCTTTTGAGAGTGAACAGAGTGGACGGTCGAAGATGACAAAAGAAATGATTTTTTTAAAGAGAAATAAATAAAACGAGAACAAGGGGGCTTGTGTAGATAAGCAAGACTGCATTTGTATTTCAACATTTCTTGACCTACAATAATTATGTTTTCCATTCGTACTCTAATAATCCAAAAATCACGGATTTGACCTTAATGGGCGTTTTGCTCTTGAGTGCAATGGTTTCCACAACATAGGACTATACTCACCAAAAATTCACCATTAATTGGAAATCTACCCTTTATCTACACAAGTCTTCACGATTTTATGATAAGAAATACAACGAGAAAAAGGGTTCTTTTTGAGATTAGAAAGACTGCACTTGTATTTCAAAATTTCCTTCATACATTAAAAACAAGTTGACCTAGAACAATTATTTGTTTCATTCGTACTCTATTAATCCAAATATCTGAATTTTTGCCTTAATGGGCTTTTTGCTCTGGGGTGCTACTGGTTTTCAAAACGTAGAACTATAGTCATCAAAAGTTCACTATTAATTGGAAATGTACCCTTGATCTACACAAGTCTTAACCATTTTATGATAAAAATTTTAAGTTGATCAAGAAAATTAAGATAAAATTAAAACTACCTCAAATTATAAAGCAGGCGAACCTTTTATTTCCGGGAAGGTGTAGTTGTCCGAGCGAAGATTCGGTTTTCCAGGCCAGAGAAAATAAACTGACCCTCTATTGGTATCGAGAGTAGCTGTTTTGGTGTAGCTGAGGCGGTAAATATTCGAGGTTTGAATCTCACAGGAGCAAGCGTCACGGACTCCTTTTCGGTTTGTACATGATCCGGTGTCGGGGTCGAAGCCCATGCACCCCTGAGATAGAACAGGATGTTAAAGACCTTTAAAGATATTAATTGTTTTTTTTATTAATTTCGCCAATCTTTAAATGTTTTATTTCAATAATACTACTGGCTATACCAAATTAAAAAAATAAATAAACTCATTCGATCGTACATTCATCATGATACCTTGTGTGGACAATAATTTAAATTTTTTTAACTGCTTTCTTTTTTATGAATAGCCAGCAAACAAGTGCTCTACGGTGGCCCTCTATTTCTTTTTTGTGTTTTATACGGGAAATCATTGTTGAAAGTAACCAAGCAGCAGGATTTTTTTTCCACCCATGTATTTATCCTTATATATAAACTGTTAATTTTTCATATGAGTAACCTACCTTATGAGAGACACCAGAGATTGTTTTTCACCCATATAATTATCCGTAAGCTGAAGAAGCTGATATTTCAGGCATGTAAAGATTATTTATAGAATTCTTATTAGCACCTTTAATATTCCCATATGAGTAACCTACCTTATGAGAGACACCATCTGTTGTTGTGTAATAGAATTGTGGTCCATTTTTTCCTATAAAAGCGTGGACCGAGTTATTTCCAGACACCTCGAACTCGATCACTGAAGTGTCTTCTCCTGCCACAAGGAAACCTCTATTATTCTTGAAAGACGACTGGAATCTTAGAAATTTTATCTTGGCTGAAAAGGGTATGTTAAAAATGGTTTAATGATATCAAATGTTTTCTGTGCACTTTTTTAAGTGATATAAGTGTTTTGGATCACAAAAAACAACATTTGGAGAAACGACACAAACATAAAGACGTGTTAAAAACAGGTAGAAAAAAAAAGACAGCATCATAATTTTATGTGGCATTTGGTTAATCTATACCTCTAGGTTGCCTTTTAATTACAATGATTTCAAATAAATAAAAACGAAAAGAAAAATCATTCGCATCCTTTATAAAATGGCAAAATGAAATTGTTTTGCTTTTTTGTGGCATTTATGCAACAAAAAAGGCAAGTTCATATTAATTTGGTACACTGAAGTACAAAACAGGACCTTTAAACAAATTAAAAAAATCAATGTTTAGTTTTTTTGCGCAAAAAGTACCTTTTGGGCAAAACTAAAATTCACCATAATCAAAATAAAGAGATGCAAATATATTTGTATGTGATAAAGCAAGGCTTTTTAAGTATTCACGCATTTGGACAGGAACACTTTTTTTTGTTTTACGTCGAAAAATTTAACGGGTGTAAATGGGGTTTTCGCATTCTAAATAAAACTGCGACGTCACTATATTTCGTACGGCAACAGGTCAACCACTAACTTAGGCACGATCACCGATTTGACTTAGAGAATCGTGTGGGAATTCGGTCTAGCATAGACTAACTAACTGCAACGGTGTAAAAAATGTAAGAATTTCTATGGGTTCCTGGGAGCATTCAACGTGGAGAAAATTACAATTAGTGGAAAAAAATTTTGAAAACAAGGAACGTTTTTGTTTAAGTTATTGTTTCGTTTTTAACGTTGTTTTTTTATCTATATATTTATTACCTTCATTTATTGGCTTCGAGATTAGTCTGTGCCTATTGCAAGCGTGCTTTACTGAGAGTCCGAAAGTCTGAAATCGGTATCTGAATTCTAAATCTTTTTCTCCATCATAGATCTGCTTGATTTATTTTAGGCACACGTTTAAAATTATTGAAAAAAAGGCATACATTAGAGTGAGAGAGATAGGGCAGAGAGAGAGAGAGAGAGAGAGAGAGAGAGAGAGAGAGAGAGAGAGAGAGAGAGAGAGAGAGAGAGAGAGAGAGAGAGAGAGAGAGAGAGAGAGAGAGAGAGAGAGAGAGAGAGAGAAACAGACATACAGACAGAAAGACAGACATTCACAAACATCTGAGGGTTCAACGGAAAAATAGGCTATGTAATATTTTGGTTAGCATCCGTATACTAAATTGTCGGCTGTCAATTCACAAAATATATTTCTTTAATCAAAGAAAAAAGAAGTACCTTCTTATTTACAAAAAGTAAGTGAAACTAATTTAAAGATTTCTGTAATATTTCAGCCTTAAAGAAAGGAATAAAAAAATTTGGCTGACAAAGCTTGCTTTACTATAAAGCCATTTATTTGTGTGAGCTTTTTTAGACCGTGGGTTGGAGCGAAATGTACTAGGGAACTATATATAGGGAAGAGACTTATGTTATTTTTTAATATGATTTGACCATTCCACAGAGTGCTTAGATCTCGTGTTTTCCAATGAGTCACAATTTTAACCTGCTATTTCTGGTTTGATTCAGGAGGAAATGTGAAGTAATACTCACGGCATGCGGCTGAAATAAGATGTTAAAGAACATTTTCTGAGATTGGGTAAGAAAAACAATTGATATCTCTGAAACAAATTTAGCTTATCCGTTAGGTTAAATAAAAAGAAATGAAAAAATATCATAATGTAAGCATCGTAAATCAAATGATGTGAAAACCTGAGCGACTGGATAAAACGCAATCTGCTGAAAGCAGATAAAAACTGGAAATATAACAAATAAATCTATATTTTTTTTAATTTATAATTAACCATCTTATACACGCACTTTGAAAATAAAGCACATTTCAAATTCATTGCTAAATGAGGTTATACATATTTATAACTATCTATCTCTATCTATCTCTCTATCGATCTGTTTATATATATATATATATATATATATATATATATATATATATATATGTGTGTGTATATAAAGTTGTAGAAGATCTTATCTTATAGATCTCTTCATGAGACACTTGTGTTTCAAAATGAGGACGAGTGTGTAAGTTATTTGTTCTCTGCTCTTATTAAGTATGACTGAGATGCCGTCCGTTTCTTATAACTGTATGCTCTTGTTTAAGCTTTGTTCAGTTCTGAGAATTAAATAAAAAACAAACAAAATGTTTTCAAGATAACAATGATTATAGAAACGTGTAATGTTCTGGCGCTCACTAAACTATGTGTGAGAAAAAATTAAAAAAAAAACACAGACAAAACTAGTGATTTGACCATACCTCTTACTTCAGGTATATCAGATATACTACTTCGTAATTTAGGCGGACCTGGCCATTCGATCCAAATAGTTTGTTTACTCAACTCTATTGTGCTGGTAAGGTTTAAAGTAATCCGATAGGTTGTGGAGACCTTGATCTCTGTACATGAACATTTATTTGGCAGCCCTTTTTTATCCGTGCATGCATCAGTTAGGACGTCAAAGGCGTTACAGGGCTGAAAATTGAAAAATATCAGCAAAACAGATAACCATGCTCTTCCTGTTCAAAATTGTTCAAGTCATTACAACGAATCAAAGGAATTTTACAAGAGGCGTATGCTCGAATGATCGAAATGAATGTACATGTTACTTTTTCCGTACAGGTTACTATTTGAATTATGAAATTAACAACAACAGCAACAACAACAATAACAAAAGACAGCAGCCTCTAATCCCCCTACATAAGAATTAATTGGCATTAGATAACACTAATTATAGTCACCAAAATATAATAGGGAATTTACAAAATCAATTAAATTTTCAAAGGTTTGTTCTTGAAAACCGAGGTTACGCACAGCTGCAATGAAGTTTTCAAGAAGCAAAAACATATAAAACTGTAATATGTGTAAACGGACGAGTTTTTGTACTTTTACTCTGTATTCTTTTTTCTTAGGATTGCTTGCTATCCGTATTCCTTTGAGAGAACAGGTACCGCAACTATGTCAGGGGAAACTGATATGCTATGAGGGTGTAATCTATTCGTGCTTCTCGAGAGCGAGAAAACCTTTAAGCTATGCACGCTGTCAGATAGAGTAACTGAGATCTGATCAAACCAACAAAAGCAGCATTCTAGTTAGGCACTGAGCTGTTACGCACGGCATCCTTTGAGGCGAGTTGTAGGTGTGGGCTTAGAGAAGGTTCGCCTCTATAGTGATGGTCGTTTGACACAGTTTGTTGATTGTAGGGCTAGCCTCTGTGGTGGTCTCGGTACTGATGCTATCACATCACAGACGCTAATAGTGACGCGGTTACAGGAGATAAATGTCTTCGAACTTCCTGTAAACGATAGTTTTGTATCGGAGGAGACTCTCCCATGGTGTCAGTTTCGATGTTTGACACCGATAAGGTTAACTTTGATTCTATGTCTGCCTTAGAACGTATAATGCACGAATTGTTTGAGATTTGCACAAGTGAAAGGTTGTTCGGTGTGCATGTGGTTACTACGATATCGTCTTTGCAAGTTGAGAAGATTTTTATCTAGCGTGGTTGTCACTGTGTGAGCGATGTTACAGGGTAAATTCGGTACTTTCGAATTAATTTTGTATCCCCTCACCCATTAAAGTAGACAGGTAGGGAGATTCCTATCTCTCCGATCGGGGATCTTTAGAAAATCTTTATTCGAAAAAAACTATATATGTAGAGCAGTTTTCGAAGCTCCTCATCTGGATTCGAGAGGCCGAGCTGCGCG
Organism: Elysia crispata; assembly: GCA_033675545.1. NCBI lineage: Eukaryota > Metazoa > Mollusca > Gastropoda > Plakobranchidae > Elysia > Elysia crispata. The sequence goes on along the minus strand of JAWDGP010005326.1, from coordinate 1,388 downwards.
TACACGAGAGAGAGAGAGAGAGAGAGAGAGAGAGAGAGAGAGAGAGAGAGAGAGAGAGAGAGAGAGAGAGAGAGTCTGAAGTCAAACGTTTGCCTGAAACTTTGACGGTGACATTTGCACATCCATTGCCTTGATATTGGAACTGAGTATAACATCTGTATCGTTGTTCCATAAACATGTATTGAATGTTGATCCCAGAGATTAGATCTAAGCCTTGGTGCATAATTGATGAGCTTTCATAGAACTACTGCTTTTGTAGTTATTCGCAAAGTATAATAGTGTTAACAAGGAGTAATGGCTTGTTACCTGTTCTATAGATTTAAAGTTGTATTACAGAGCTTTAGTTAATCCGATAGATATAAAGAATGGTCTAGATACCCTATGTTTATGTAAAATAACAGAGCAGAAATATAACGGTAACGTAACGGTTGTCGCCCATACTATCTGCTCATAGGCGTAACTTACGGTGCGGTGATGATATGATTTATAGGCCGTGACATGCTTAATAATAATACATGTAAACTTCAGTAGTTGCGATATATAAAATTGAATCGTAATTATTGTCGAAGGATGATGTACATGTAAAGTTGGTAGTGTAAAGCATTTTGTTATTGGAATGTACGCTAATTTGGGTACAGACTGTGATTAAAGTTTGATAGCGGTTGTAATGATCTTACTAGATGGGTAATGTTGGATCATCACTTTGTTGAGTAGCTAATCGCTAAACTTATATTTTGTATACATGTATTTGTATGAAATTGCGTGTTTTACACGGTGGTTTTGTAATTTTCTTTCAGCGGCTGTATGAGAGCTACTGACTGGGTTTTTTTGTTTCTTTTTTCTAAGTTGGGTTTTTTGTTTTTTAAGTTTGGTTTTTTCAGTTTTAGTTTTTTGTAAAGTTGGGTTTTAATTGGGTTCTAGTTTCAGACTGGACAGGTTAATTGTTGTACCTTAACTTTGTTTTGTCGACTGCAATAAAAGAAACGATAAAGACTTACATCAGTACAGTTTTTATTTCCTGCACACTTACCTGTCGTGCTTTACCACTAGCCACATTACTCATTAGTTTGTCATACCTGGTAGCTTAGTTGGAATTCGCTAAGTTTACCATTATTACAAAACGAATTCCTGGCGTTGTCGGACAACTTACACTTTCATACACACACAAAACATTTCACAATTTATCACACCGAACCTTTAGAGTAGAGAGACAAACTTTATGGAATAGGGAGTAGGCATATAGCCAATATTGGACAATTTTGCAGGATTGTTAATAGTGCCTTTAGTGTCCAATAGTGTGTCGTATCGCTACTACTAGTACCACCACACACACCCTCCCTCACGAGTCGCGAGTATATTTCCCTTTTAAGGCAACATATTTGGCATTC
>JAWDGP010005325.1:12500-22500 GCA_033675545.1 Elysia crispata | reverse complement strand
TTTTTTTTTCTATCTTCAATTCTTTAATGAACACGCGTCAATGTACACGCTCTGTCTATGTCTATGACTGGTCTTCCGTTTTGTTATTTTTTGCAACCACTTTTTCTGCGTCGGCCGACATGTGTTTCAGCCTCTATGATTCTGTCTCTATCTTTTCTCTTTGCAACATGTGGGTGCTTCCGAAGGAATGAGGAAATTGGGGGTCCATGACGTGAGAGTAGTTGAACCTCAAAAAAATAATTGCATGCCTTTATTCCCCACCGCTACCCTAGCTGCTACAACTGACATATATAATAAGAAACACTTTGCACGAACAGTTTATTAAATTTGTATAAAATCATGATTGAATTGATTATATTAAATTTGTTTCATAGTTCTTCTACTTGATTTAAAAGACTTATGTGCATTTATCGACTTAATTTAAAAAACATATACAATTTACGACACAGGCCTACGAAAAAGTCGCATTTTGTATGTTTTTACTTCTCATAATTTTTATACATGAATTGTCGTTAATTTTGCATTTCAACAGTTACTTTCTTCTAAATGTAAGGCCTACACGTATTTAGCTGAGTTCATGCCCTTACTGAGTGATTAATTCGTGAGGCTATTTCTTTCTATTCTTCCTGGGTCTCCTCTTTCACAATAGCTCTCTCTCTCTCTCTCTCTCTCTCTCTCTCTCTCTCTCTCTCTCTCTCTCTCTCTCTCTCTTTCTTTCTCTCTTTGTGTCTATCTCTCCCGCACTCTTAGTTTCTCTATCTCACAATCTTTTTCTTCACATCTATTCTCTTACTTTCAATACAGTGTTCTATCTTTCCGTATCTGTCTATGTTTATAACTCATTATTCATATGCAACTGTGTGGGACACTTTCTTTATTGTATTTCTAGTTCTTCGTCTCCCATTTTCACTCTCAATGTCCCCCCGCCCTTTTTTTTTTCACTCTCTCTTTCTGTCTCTCTCTCTCTCTCTCTCTCTCTCTCTCTCTCTCTCTCTCTCTCTCTCTCTCTCTCTCTCTCTCTCTCTCTCTCTCTCAGGATCTTTTATTGTCTCTGTACATATTTCACTCTTTCTCTATACCCGAGCGTCCTAATTTCTATCTTTTTTTTTTTCACTTTATTTACCTAATACGCTCTCTCTCTCCGTCGGTATTTCTGTTTCTTTCTCTCTCTCTCTCTCTCTCTCTCTCTCTCTCTCTCTCTCTCTCTCTCTCTCTCTCTCTCTCTCTTTCTGTAAATGAATCTTTATAAATATATCTTATATATATATATATACATTTCCTTTTGTTACATGTTTATTCTATCTCTAATTCTTTAATGAACAATCGTCAATGTACACGATCTGTCTATACCTGTGACTGGTCTTCCATTTTTTAAACCACTTTTCTTTTCTGATGTGTATGTATTTCTCTGGTTTTCTAACGTGTATCGAAATTAGTCGTTTTCATCTGTCTTGTCTTTCGAATCAATATTTACCAGCGATCCTTCACCTTTACAACATTATTGTCATCAGTTTCCTTGTTTCACATCTATTCTCTCACTTTCAATACAGTGTTCTATCTTTCCGTATCTGTCTATGTTTATAACTCACTATTCATATACAACTGTGTGGGACACTTTCTTTATTGTATTTCTAGTTCTTCGTCTTCCGATTTCTCTCTCACTCCCCCTCCCCCCACCCCCCTTTCTCTCTCTCTCTCTCTCTCTCTCTCTCTCTCTCTCTCTCTCTCTCTCTCTCTCTCTCTCTCTCTCTCTCTCTTTCTCTCTCTCAGGATCTTTTATTGTCTCTGTGCATATTTCACTCTTTCTCTATACCCGAGCGACCTAATTTCTATTTTTTTTTTCACTTTATTTCCCTAATACGCTCGCTCTTTCTGTCTGTTTTTCTGTCTCTTTCTGTCTGTCTTTCTGTCTTTCTCTCTCTCTCTCTCTCTCTCTCTCTCTTTCTCTTTCGCCATCTCTGTTTCGCTCTCTCTCTCTCTCTCTCTCTCTCTCTCTCTCTCTCTCTCTTTCCCTCTTTCTCTTTCGCCATCTCTGTTTCGCTCTCTCTCTCTCTCTCTCTCTCTCTCTCTCTCTCTCTCTCTCTCTCTCTTTGTTTATCTGTATATCCGTCTACCTATCTCTATGTCTTCTCTCTTTTCTGTGCCTCTGTCTTGTCATTTTCGAATTTTATTTTTTTTATTTTAATTAGATGTGTCTATGGCAGTTTTTTTAGTCTTTCTTACTTTCTAACTATGTGTCGATCTTTCTTTCCTCTAACTCTGATTCTTCATCTTCCTCACTATCTCTCTTTCTGTCTCCTTCTGTTTCAACTTTTTGATCCTCTCTCTGCTTCAATCCCATTCGCTTTCTCTCTCTCTCTCTCTCTCTCTCTCTCTCTCTCTCTCTCTCTCTCTCTCTCTCTCTCTCTCTCTCTCTCTTTCTGTTAATGAATCTGACCTCTTTATAAATTTTTATAAATATATATATATATTTCCTTTTGTAACATGTTTCTTCTATCTCTAATTCTTTAATGAAGAAGCGTCAATGTACACGATCTGTCTATACCTGTGACTGGTCTTCCATTTTTTAAACCACTGTTCTCTGCTGATGTGTATGTATTTCTGTGGTTTTCTAACGTCTGTCGAAATTAGTCGTTTTCATCTGTCTTGTCTTTCGAATCAATATTTACCAGCGATCCTTCACCGTTACAACGTTATTGTCATCAGTTTCCTTGCTTCACATCTACTCTCACACTTTCAATACAGTGTTCTATCTTTCCGTATCTGTCTATGTTTATAACTCACTATTCATAAACAACTGTGTGGGACACTTTCTTTATTGTATTTCTAGTTCTTCGTCTTCCGATTTCTCTCTCCCTCCCCCCCCCTCCTTTTTTCTCTCACTCTCTTTCTCTCTCTCTCTCTCTCTCTCTCTCTCTCTCTCTCTCTCTCTCTCTCTCTCTCTCTCTCTCTTTCCTTTTTCTTCATGTCTTTTCCCCCCACTTAAGATAACTATTTTTTTTCTTTCCTTTGCGTCTCGTCGCCCACTTAAGATAAAGATTTCTTTTTCTTTCGCGTGTCTTTGTCAATACATTACTTTTCCCTCTAACTGTATGTCTCATTTTCTTTGTACCCTTTAATTTTTTTTCCTCACTCGTTCTATCTTTTCTTCGCTATCTCTTTCTTCTTTGCCCCTCTTCCTATACTTTTAATACATTTATTTTACCTTTATGTCTCCATCTATATCAGTTTATTATTAAATGTTTCTTTGCACGTGTGGCTATTTACTTACAGTCTCATCGAGGCAGAGTCTATCACGATTTTAGTACTCCTAAGCTGATATTTGACGTGCCAGTCAGAAGTGGACAGTACGTTAGTGAAGTAAAGGAAAAGTATGTGAAATTTCTCATCCGTGAAAGATAACAAATAAAAAGGTGTTGCATATTTAATGGATAATGCAACTTTCAAAGCAAAAAAAAAACATCCAAAAATCTCCCTATAAAGGAAGATATTCAACTCCCTATTACGGGAGATATGTCAAAAGATTGCAGGGGGTGAAGGGTTTCAGCTCTGAACCTCCGCCATATAGACACTCTCAGGATAGCCGGCCCACCGACACCACATCGACGAAGTACCCAAGTCGCCGGTACCTCTGAGCAGGTTGTGCTTATCACACAACCCACGACAAGGCTTCCCTGCCAGCATCCAAGCACCAAAGTGATGCACACAAGTGCGCATCCCGGTGTTTTATGGGAGGAGCCACATCAGACCCAAAGCATAAATGACGACAGGCGCGGGCCGTCATAGTGCGTGGACCTTGACCGTTTTACGGGCCTTGACACCGTTACGGCTTGAAGCCAGTTCCTGGAAAAGTTGCAGGCAAAGTTCAAGCTCTCCTGTTTCATATAAGTAAACAGTGAGACACTTTCTTCATGCGGTTTAACTGCTGTGCATTTTCTCATAGCTGTGTTTGTCAAGTTCTTTTTCTAAGGTCGAAAGCCGTGAAATTTAACTACAAACTGCACTTCTTAGCTAATATTTAAATATTAAAAAAAATATTCAAATGTCATGATACATAGTGGGATGAATCTTTCAATTTTCAGAAAAAATTAGTTAAAACCGTGTATGATACGTAACTCTATACCATAACTGATTAACTTGAAATAGCTGCCCTTTGTATCTAGGGGTGAGTTTGTTCAGTTTGTCAACACGCCTATGGGTTTGTTTATTTTTTTCCTTTGACCTTCACTGCCTCGTGCGTGCTTATGCGATTCTTCCTTTTTCCGGGTTATTTCCCTTCCACGCTCTCTCAATCTTTCTCTCTCTCTCTCTCTCACTCTCTCTGTCTCTGTCTCTCTGTCTCTCTCTCTCTCTCTCTAACTCTAACTCTCTCTCTCTTTCTGTCAATATCTCTATCCGTCTACCTATCTCTATATCTATCTCTCTCTTCTTTGCGTCTATCCTGTATTTTCGAATTTTTTTTTCGGTTTATTTTCATTGGATAATGTCCATAGCAGTTCAATAGTCTTCCTTTCTTTCTAAATTACTCTGTGTCACTATTTCTTTCTTCTATTTCTGATTCTTCATCTTCCACACTATCCCTTCTTCTGTCTCCCTCTGTTTCACTTTTTTAGCCCTCTGTCTACTTCACTTCCACCTGCCTTCTCTCTCTCTCTCTCTCTCTCTCTCTCTCTCTCTCTCTCTCTCTCTCTCTCTCTCATGATCTTTTATTTTCTCTGTACATATTTCAATCTTTCTCTATACCCGAGTGACCTTATTTCTTTCTTTCTTTCTCACTTTATTTCCCTAATACACTCACTCTCTCTGTCTGTCTTTCTGTCTCTTTCTGTCCCTCTGTCCCTCTCTCTCTCTCTCTCTCTCTCTCTCTCTCTCTCTCTCTCGCTCCTGCTCCGTCGCTCTTTACTCTTTCTTTTCTTCGCGGCTCTTTCTTCCGGGGTTATTGCCTTTCCACGCCCTCTCAGTCTTTCTCTCTCTCTCTCTCTCTCTCTCTCTCTCTCTCTCTCTCTCTCTCTCTCTCTTTCACCATCACTCTTTCTCTCTCTCTCTCTCTCTCTCTCTCTCTCTCTCTCTCTCTCTCTCTCTCTCTCTCTTACGCACTTTCTATCATCTTAGCGCCTCTTCTTTTATTCATTAATATTTTTTTTATCTTTACGTCCGTTTCTAAATCAGCCTATTAATCAGTCTCCTTCTGTAACTGTGTTCGTTATTTCTCTCATTTTTTCCGGTTTTTACCTTTAAAAAATCTCTCTCTCTCTCTCTCTCTCTCTCTCTCTCTCTCTCTCTCTCTCTCTCTCTCTCTCTCTCTCTATCTATATATTATATATATATATATATATATATCCGTCTACCTATCTCTATGTCTATCTCTCTTTTCTGTGCCTCTATCTTGTTATTTTCGAATTTTTAAAATTTAATTTTGATGTGTATATTGCAGATTATTAGTCTTTCTTACTTTCTAACTATGTGTGTCTCTTTCTTTCCACTATTTCTGAGTCTTCATCTTCCACACCATGTCTCCTTCTGTCTCCTGTTTCATCTTTTTGATACTCTCTCTACTTCAATCCCATTCGCTTTCTCTCTCTCTCTCTCTCTCTCTCTCTCTCTCTCTCTCTCTCTCTTTGTCTCTCTCTCTCTGTCTCTCTCTCTCTACTTCAATCCCATTCGCTTTCTCTGTCTCTGTGTGTGTGTCTCTCTCTGTGTCTGTCTGTCTGTCTGTCTGTCTCTGTCTCTGTCTCTCTCTCTCTCTCTCTCTCTCTCTCTCTCTCTCTCTCTCTCTCTCTCTCTCTCTCTTTCTGTTCATGAATCTGACCTCTTTATAAAACTTTATAAATATATATATATAATTTCCTTTTGTGACAAGTTTATTCTATCTTTAATTCTTTAATGAACACGCGTCAATGTACACGCTCTGTCTATGCCTATGACTGGTTCTCCATTTTGTTAAACCACTGCTCTATGCTGGTGTGTCTGTATTTCTGTGGTTTTCTAACTTCTGTTGAAAGACAGGAGAAATGGGCAAATGGATGCGAAACATTAAAGGGTTCGAGATTCATTTGTCGTTGGTTTTTATTTTGTTCCTATTGCTGTGGTCGTTATTGATGTTTTTGCTGCTGAAGTTTTTCAGGTGCCGTTTTAATTACTGTTTTATCTGATCCGGTCGATTTTTCTCCCTCTTTCTCTCTATTTCCACCGCTCCGTCTATCCTCTTTATAAATTTAACTCCCATTGAAGAGGGAAGCCCAGGTAGACTGTAACACAGTCAAACATATTATGCAAAATACACGAGATATACTGTTCTAGAGATATATGAGTTAAATGGAGAAAAAACTAAAGAGATAGATCGATAGACAGATTGATAGATAGATAGATAGAGAGAAACAGACAGACAAACATAAAGGAGAAAAGAGTGTGTGAGAGAGAGACAGATAGATTGATACACAAAGAAACAATCATGGTATATGTCAACCTTGGGGTAAGAACTGCTTAAGTGATTCAAGTAAGAGAGAGAGAGAGAGAGAGAGAGAGAGGGAGACAGACAGACAGACAGACAGAGAGAAAGAGAGAGAGACAGAGAAAGAGACAGAGAGGTAGGCCGTGTTTGAGTGATAGAAATGAGAGAGAGAGAGAGAGAGAGAGAGAGAGAGAGAGAGAGAGAGAGAGAGAGAGAGATTTTTACACAAAGAAACAATCATGGTATATATCATCCTTGAGGTAAGCCGTGTTTGAGTGATAGAAATGAGAGAGAGAGAGAGAGAGAGAGAGAGAGAGAGAGAGAGAGAGAGAGAGAGAGAGAGAGAGAGAGAGACAGTGAGAAACAGAAATAGATTGGTACACAAAGAAACAATCATGGCATATATCATTCTTGAGGTAAGCCGTGTTTGAGTGATAGAAATGAGAGAGAGACAGAGACAGTGAGAGAAACAGAGAGATATTTTTACATAAAGAAGCAATCATGGTATATATCATCCTTGAGGTAACCCGTGCTTGAGTGATAGAAATGAGAGAGAGAGAGAGAGAGAGAGAGAGAGAGAGAGAGAGAGAGAGAGAGAGAGAGAGAGAGAGAGAGAGAGAGAGAGAGAGAGAGAGAGAGAATCCAAATAGAAAAACAAAACACCACACTTGAAGGACAATTTGTTAATTTTAAAGAATCCAAAAAGTCTGCCTGTGTGTCTAAATAGTATAGTACAGGGTCTAAAAAGAAACAGGCACACAACGGTGTCCTAACAGGACAAAAAAAGGAAACAATACAACTATAGAATTAAAATATAAACGTTTCGCCTTTTATTTCGGCTTCTTAGTACCGAAATGAAAAATAGAGGGCGTATAACATAAAGTAGCCTAAGCTGGACAAATGATTGGTTGTGGGGCGGGGAGGCTGCAACTTGTTTCTATTCTAGCCGTAGTTGCAGGGTCCAGTGTACTGACCGATGGTGGTGATGGCATACAGCGCGACGGTAAGGGGTTAGTTGAGGTTAGTATGTCCCTGTGATTGTGTGTGGTAAGTTGGGCTGCTTTTTTACGTTAAGACGTTTAGAGAGGCAGTTAAGTAGACGTGGAAGTGGTGTAAGAAATTGGGGACGGAGAGGGGGGGGGAAGGAAAAGGGGGGGGGGGGAGGGGAACTGGCGAAGGGGAGGAGGTGAGGCGGGAAATGAGGTATAAGGACTTTTATGAATAAACAAGTTTTAAATAAAGTTTAAAATCGATGTATAATCTTTGTGTTTTCCACCTTAAAGTTATCACAGATTTTTGTAAAAAAGTAAACTGTTTCAGGAGATATGTACACTTTAAAGAGATGTCATTCTTGTTATATCTTTGTTTTACTATTTATTTTTCACTCTCTCTCTTTATCTTTATCTCTATGTCTCTCTCTCTCTCACTATCTCGCTCTCTTTCCCCCTCTCTCTCTATCTTCAGCTCTCTCAAACCTCGGGTGTTCACTTTTTTTTTATTAACTAGGTTAATGGTCTCTTTCTCTCTCTCTCTCTCTCTCTCTCTCTCTCTCTCTCTCTCTCTCTCTCTCTCTCTCTCTCTCTCACTCCCTCTCTGTGCCTATAAACGACAAACACTGATCGAAGTGCATTAAGAGTGGTGATGACAGTACATGTATAAGTTGTAGAGATAGTAGTAACAAAAGCTGGTAAAGCCAAACAGTCTTGCAATAGATAAAGGATATAATGGGTAGATAAATGATGAATGAGAATCGTTAATATAGACGCTGTATTCAGCTGAAACGAAAAAAACAACAAGAAATTATATACATTGAAAATCGATTATTTTCTCCTTGTAACACTGAACACATTTTCATCGCCTCTATATTAAAAGAAATATATTTGAAATATGCGTCGCTTTCAGAATTTAATAACAAGATAAACTTCAACCGTATCAGATTGTCTCAGTTGGTCTGTGTTTAAAAACCTGTTAAGTGTTTTCCTCCTTTTCTCATGTTTTTTTTTCCCCCAAGCATCTACTTTGTTAGCTAAAATGGTACGTCAATGCAGATCTCTATTTAGATACCAGGCAAAAAGAACATTGCCATTATTTTCATTTTTACATGAGTTGAAAAAAAGAAAAAAAAACAAAAGGGGGTGAAGGTTTTCAGCCACGATCCTCCGCCATATAGGCACTCTCGGTATCGCCTACTCATCCAACACCACATTGACGAAGTACCCTAGTCGCCGGTACCTCTGAGGAGGTTGTGGTTCTCACACACCCGTCCGACAAAACTTCCCTCCCAGCATCTATTCTCCAATGTATAACGAGTGTATTATGGGAGGAGCCACACCAGACCCAAGGCATACATGACGACTGGCGCGCGCCGTCATAGCGTGTGGACCTTGACCGTTTTACGGGTCTTAACACCGTTAGGGATTAGAGCCAGTTCTTGGTTCGTTACCTAGCCAAGCTTACAACCTAATAACAATTGGAGGGCTTTATATAGTAACCTATTGGGAAATCCAATTTAATGCAGTTTACTTAGTGTGCATAGTGATGCATTGTACTAATTAATTTAATTAATTAACTTGGTTAGAGCTGTAAAATTTGACAAAATTGGAAAGCCATTTTGTTTACCTCAATTAAAAAAATGGTTTTGTGACATTTACTCACGATTTCTTCATAACAAAAAATTTCACCCTCTTTAACGTTGCTGTCGCCATTGTGTTTACACCAGTGAACATGTTTACAAAATGAACGAACTACTGAGTACAAGTCAGGCAGTCTCCCACCCTCGCCAGGATATTAGCAAGTGAGAAAAGTTGTTTTATTCATCTTTTCCAACGAAATATCTATTTCTGTCTGTCTGCAAAGTTTTGAGGAGTTAACACAAATTCAAAGAAAGTGTTTGCTCCCTATTTCAACTTACGTTGTGACTTTTAGATTCTTTTTCCAGCCATTAAATCTTTTATGAAGCCTCAAAAAGACAAGGTTTTTAGTCTCAATTACATTGCCAAGCCCATTTACTCTCTTTTTCTCACTAATATATATTCTACATGACCATTATTGAAAGAGGAGAAGAAGAAAAAGGGGGGAAAAACTAAAGCAGTTCGAGAAAAGACATTTGTGTGAAGACGACCTTTACACATAAGAAAAGTAAATCTAGATATGGGACCATCAAGATCACGCTTCCACCCCACCCCCCCTCTCCCTCCTACGTCCTACATCTGTAACCTCTATGTCTACTCAACTGACAAAATCATTCCTCTCCGCATAGTTCCTTATTCGTCTTTTACTTCATTCCCTCGATCTTTTCCAAAATGCTTTTCCTCTTTTTATATCAGAAACATTTAACAGCATTTTCCTCTCTGCTATTCCTCTTATTTTCACACCTTCTCTCGAAAGCTTTTTTTAAATCCCCATTGTTCATCACGATTCCTATTCCACTTTATGAATTCACCTCAACTTTATCTTGTATCCATAATTTATAAATACATATATAATTATACAGTAATATAAACATATATCTATCTATCTCTCTCTCTCTCTATATATATATATATATAT
>JAWDGP010005325.1:0-7500 GCA_033675545.1 Elysia crispata | reverse complement strand
AAGCGTCAATGTACACGATCTGTCTATACCTGTGACTGGTCTTCCATTTTTTAAACCACTGTTCTCTGCTGATGTGTATGTATTTCTCTGGTTTTCTAACGTCTGTCGAAATTAGTCGTTTTCATCTGTCTTGTCTTTCGAATCAATATTTACCAGCGATCCTTCACCGTTACAACGTTATTGTCATCAGTTTCCTTGCTTCACATCTACTCTCACACTTTCAATACAGTGTTCTATCTTTCCGTATCTGTCTATGTTTATAACTCACTATTCATAAACAACTGTGTGGGACACTTTCTTTATTGTATTTCTAGTTCTTCGTCTTCCGATTTCTCTCTCCCTCCCCCCCCCTCCTTTTTTCTCTCAATCTCTCTCTCTCTCTCTCTCTCTCTCTCTCTCTCTCTCTCTCTCTCTCTCTCTTTCCTTTTTCTTCATGTCTTTTCCCCCCACTTAAGATAACTATTTTTTTTCTTTCCTTTGCGTCTCGACGCCCACTTAGATAAATATTTCTTTTTCTTTCGCGTGTGTCTTTGTCATTACATTACTTTTCCCTCTAACTGTATGTCTCACTTTCTTTGTACCCTTTAATTTTATTTCTTTTCCACACTCGTTCTATCTTTTCTTCGCTATCTCTTTCTTCTTTGCCCCTCTTCCTATACTTTTAATACATTTATTTTACCTTTATGTCTCCATCTATATCAGTTTATTATTAAATGTTTCTTTGCACGTGTGGCTATTTACTTACAGTCTCATCGAGGCAGAGTCTATCACGATTTTAGTACTCCTAAGCTGATATTTGACGTGCCAGTCAGAAGTGGACAGTACGTTAGTGAAGTAAAGGAAAAGTATGTGAAATTTCTCATCCGTGAAAGATAACAAATAAAAAGGTGTTGCATATTTAATCGATAATGCAACTTTCAAAGCAAAAAAAAAAAACACCCAAAAATCTCCCTATAAAGGAAGATATTCAACCCCCGATTAAGGGAGATATGTCAAAAGATTGCAGGGGGTGAAGGGTTTCAGCTCTGAACCTCCGCCATATAGGCACTCTCAGGATAGCCGGCCCACCGACACCACATCGACGAAGTACCCAAGTCGCCGGTACCTCTGAGCAGGTTGTGCTTATCACACAGCCCACGACAAAGCTTCCCTGCCAGCATCCAAGCACCAAAGTGATGCACACAAGTGCGCATCCCGGTGTTTTATGGGAGGAGCCACATCAGACCCAAAGCATAAATGACGACAGGCGCGGGCCGTCATAGTACGTGGACCTTGACCGTTTTACGGGCCTTGACACCGTTAGGGCTTGAAGCCAGTTCCTGGGGAAGTTGCAGGCAAAGTTCAAGCTCTCCTGTTTCATATAAGTAAACAGTGAGACACTTTCTTCTTGCGGTTTAACTGCTGTGCATTTTCTCATAGATGTATTTGTCAAGTTCTTTTTAAAAAGGTCGAAAGCCGTGAAATTTAACTACAAACTGCACTTCTTAGCTTATATTTAATAATTAAAAAAATATTCAAATGTGATGATACATAGTGGGATGAATCTTTCAATTTTCAGAAAAAAATAGTTAAAACCGTGTATGATACGTAAGTCTATACCATAACTGATTAACTTGAAATAGCTGCCCTTTCTATCTAGGGGTGAGTTTGTTCAGTTTGCCAACACGCCTATGGGTTTGTTTATTTTTTTTCCTTTGATCTTCACTGCCTCGTGCGTGCTTATGCGATTCTTCCTTTTTCCGGGTTATTTCCCTTCCACGCTCTCTCTATCTCTCTCTCTATCTCTCTTTCTGTCAATATCTCTATCCGTGTACCTATCTCTATATCTATCTCTTCTTCTTTGCGTCTATCCTGTATTTTCGAATTTTTTTGGTTTATTTTCATTGGATAATATCCATAGCAGTTCAATAGTCTTCCTTTCTTTCTAAATTACTCTGTGTCGCTATTTCTTTCTTTCTGATTCTTCATCTTCCACACAATCCCTTCTTCTGTCTCTCTCTGTTTCACTTTTTTAGCCCTCTGCCTACTTCACTTCCACCTGCCTTCTCTCTCTCAGTCTCTCTTTCTCTCTCTCTCTCTCTCTCTCTCTCTCTCTCTCTCTCTCTCTCTCTCTCTCAGTATCTTTTATTTTCTCTGTACATATTTCAATCTTTCTCTATACCCGAGTGACCGTATTTCTTTCTTTTTTTCTCACTTTATTTCCCTAATGCACTCGCTCTCTCTGTTGTCTTTCTGTCCCTTTCTGTCTCTCTCTCCCACTCTCTCCCCCCCCCTCTCTCTCTCTCTCTCTCCTGCTCCGTCGCTCTTTACTCTTTCTTTTCTTCGCGGCTCTTTCTTCCCGGGTAATTGCCTTTCCACGCCCTCTCAGTCTCTCTCTCTCTCTCTCTCTCTCTCTCTCTCTCTCTCTCTCTCTCTCTCTCTCTCTCTCTCTCTCTCTCTCTCTCTCTCTCTCTCTCTCTCTCTCTCTCTCTCTTACACAATTTCTATCATCTAAGCGCCTCTTCTTTTATTCATTAATATTTTTTTTTCTTTACGTCCGTTTCTAAATCAGCCTATTAATCAGTCTCCTTCTGTAACTGTGTTCGTTATTTCTCCCATTTTTGCCTGTTTTTACTTATAAAAAATCTCTCTATCTATCTATCTCTCTCTGTCTCTCTGTCTGTCTGTCTGTCTCTCTCTCACTCTCTCTCTCTCTCTCTCTCCCTTTCTCTCTCTCTCTCTGTGTCTATCTCTATATCCGTCTACTTATCTCTATGTCTATCTCTCTTTTCTGTGCCTCTATCTTGTCATATTCGATTTTTTTTTTATTTTAATTAGTTGTGTCCATGGCAGTTTATTAGTCTTTCTTACTTTCTAACTATGTGTCGCTCTTTCTTTCCACTATTTCTGATTTTTCATCTTCCACACTATCTCTCCTTCAGTCTCCTGTTTCATCTTTTTGATATTCTCTCTACTTCAGTCCCATTCGCTTTCTCTGTCTCTTGTGTGTGTGTGTCTCTTTGTGCCTGTCTGTCTGTCTGCCTGTCCGTCTGTCTGTCTGTCTTTCTCTCTCTCTCACTCTCTCTCTCTCTTCCTCTCTCTCTCTCTGTGTCTATCTCTATATCCATCTACCTATCTCTATGTCTATCTCTCTTTTCTGTGCCTCTATCTTGTCATTTTCGATTTTTTTTTTATTTTAATTAGTTGTGTCCATGGCAGTTTATTAGTCTTTCTTACTTTCTAACTATGTGTCGCTCTTCCTTTCCACTATTTCTGATTTTTCATCTTAAACACTATCTCTCCTTCTGTCTCCTGTTTCATCTTTTTGATATTCTCTCTACTTCAGTCCCATTCCCTTTCTCTGTCTCTGTGTGTGTGTGTCTCCCTCTTTGTGCCTGTCTGTCTGTCTGCCTGTCCGTCTGTCTGTCTGCCTGTCCGTCTGTCTGTCTGTCTGTCTGTCTGTCTGTCTGTCTCTCTCTCTCTCTCTCTCTCTCTCTCTCTCTCTCTCTCTTTCTGTTCATGAATCTGACCTCTTTATAAATCTTTATAAATTATATATATTTTCTTTTGTTACAAGTTTATTCTATCTCTAATTCTTTAATAAACACGCGTAAATGTACACGCTCTGTCTATGCCTATGAATGGTCCTCCCTTTTGTTAAACCACTGTTCTCTGCTGATGTGTCTGTATTTCTGTGGTTTTCTAACTTCTATCGAAAGAGAGGAGAAATGGGCAAATGCATGCGAAACATTAAAGGGTTCGAGATTCATTTGTCGTTGGTTTTTATTTTGTTCTTGTTGCTGTGGTCGTTATTGTTGTTTTTGCTGTTGATGTTTTTTCGGTGCTGTTTTAATTTCTGTTTTATCTGATCCGGTTGATCAGTATTTTTAAAATCCCATTGTTAGCTTTTCTCCTTCGTAACTTTTACTGTTTGTCTGTGTTGTTTCCATTTTTTTCCCACAACTAATTAAAAAAATCATTTGCTACAGCCTATGTTGGCTGTTCGTTCTGAGTTGTAAACCCTCCGTTAAGATGACTTTAGGAATGAAACTTCACAGATACCCAATCTTGTGATGGACCATCCACCTCCAACCTAAGGGCATTGCTATGCTGTTGTTGTTGATGTTATTACTGTTCTTTTAGTTATAACTTCCGCTATTGCTGTGTTGTTCCTAGTACTGCACCCTGTTACGGTGATTAGACAGTTAACTCTCGCAGCTGGTGCTAGAAATTCTTGTGTATGCCTACCTTAGTCGATCTCTACTGTTTGTACCTCGTTCTCCCTCTTTCTCTCTATTTCCACCGCTCCGTCTATCCTCTTTATAAATTTAACTCCCTTCCAACAGGGAAGCCCAGGTAGACTGTAACACAGTCACACATGTTATGCGAAATTCACGAGATATACCTTGCTATAGTTATATGAGTTAAATGGAGAAAAAACTAAAGAGATAGATCGATAGTCAGATTGATAGATAGATAGAGAGAGAGAGACAGACAGACAGACAGACATAAGAGAGAAAAGAGCGTGAGAGAGACAGATAATTGATACACAAAGAATTAATCATGGTATATGTCAACCTTGGGGTAAGAACTGCTTGAGTGATGCAAATAAGAGAGAGAGAGAGAGAAAGAGAGACAGAGACAGAGAAACAGAGAGGTAGGCCGTGTTTGAGTGATAGAAATAAGAGAGAAAGAGAGAGAGAGAGAGAGAGAGAGAGAGAGAGAGACAAACAGATAGACAGACAGACAGACAGAGAAAGAGACTGAGAGAGAGAGAGAATCCAAATAGAAAAACAAAACACCACACTTGAAGGAGAACTTGGTAATTTTAAAGAATCCAAAAAGGCTGCCTGTGTGTCTAAATAGTATAATACAGGCTCTAAAAAGAAACAGGCACACAACGGTGTCACAACAGGACAAAAAAGGAAACAATACAACTATAGAATTAAAATATAAACGTTTCGTCTTTTATTTTGGTTTCTTAGTACCGAAATGAGAAATAGAGGGCGAGTAACAAAAGTTATGCATAAAGTAGCCTAAGCTGGACAAATGATTGGTTGTGGGGTGGGGAGGGTGCAACTTGTTTCTATTCTAGCTGTAGTTGCAGGGTCCAGTGTACTGACCGATGGTGGTAGTGGCATACAGCGTGACGGTAAGGGGTTAGTTGAGGTTAGCATGTCCCTGTGATTGTGTGTGGTGAGTTGGGCTGCTTTTTTACGTTAAGATGTTTAGAGAGGCAGTTGAGTAGACGTGGAAGTGGTGAAAGAAATTGGGGACGGAGGGGGATGGAAAGAAAAAAAAAAGGGGGGGGGGGAAACTGGCGAAGGGGAGGAGGTGAGGCGGGAAATGAGGTATAAGGACTTTTATGAATAAACAAGTTTTAAATAAAGTTTAAAATCGATGTATAATCTTTGTATATTCCACCTTGAAGTTATCACAGATTTTTGTAAAAAAGTAAACTGTTTCAGGAGATATGTACACTTTAAAGAGATGTCATTCTTGTTATATCTTTGTTTTACTATTTATTTTTCACTCTCTCTCTTTATCTTTATCTCTATGTCTCTCTCTCTCACTATCTCGCTCTCTTTCCCCCTCTCTCTCTATCTTCAGCTCTCTCAAACCTCGGGTGTTCACTTTTTTTTTATTAACTAGGTTAATGGTCTCTTTCTCTCTCTCTCTCTCTCTCTCTCTCTCTCTCTCTCTCTCTCTCTCTCTCTCTCTCTCTCTCACTCCCTCTCTGTGCCTATAAACGACAAACACTGATCGAAGTGCATTAAGAGTGGTGATGACAGTACATGTATAAGTTGTAGAGATAGTAGTAACAAAAGCTGGTAAAGCCAAACAGTCTTGCAATAGATAAAGGATATAATGGGTAGATAAATGATGAATGAGAATCGTTAATATAGACGCTGTATTCAGCTGAAACGAAAAAAACAACAAGAAATTATATACATTGAAAATCGATTATTTTCTCCTTGTAACACTGAACACATTTTCATCGCCTCTATATTAAAAGAAATATATTTGAAATATGCGTCGCTTTCAGAATTTAATAACAAGATAAACTTCAACCGTATCAGATTGTCTCAGTTGGTCTGTGTTTAAAAACCTGTTAAGTGTTTTCCTCCTTTTCTCATGTTTTTTTTTCCCCCAAGCATCTACTTTGTTAGCTAAAATGGTACGTCAATGCAGATCTCTATTTAGATACCAGGCCCTAAACGAACATGCCATTATTTTCATTTCTACATGATTTGAAAAAAAGAAAAAAAAACAAAAGGGGGTGAAGGTTTTCAGCCACGATCCTCCGCCATATAGGCACTCTCGGTATCGCCTACTCATCCAACACCACATTGACGAAGTACCCTAGTCGCCGGTACCTCTGAGGAGGTTGTGGTTCTCACACACCCGTCCGACAAAACTTCCCTCCCAGCATCTATTCTCCAATGTATAACGAGTGTATTATGGGAGGAACCACACCAGACCCAAGGCATACATGACGACTGGCGCGCGCCGTCATAGCGTGTGGACCTTGACCGTTTTACGGGTCTTAACACCGTTAGGGATTAGAGCCAGTTCTTGGTTCGTTACCTAGCCAAGCTTACAACCTAATAACAATTGGAGGGCTTTATATAGTAACCTATTGGGAAATCCAATTTAATGCAGTTTACTTAGTGTGCATAGTGATGCATTGTACTAATTAATTTAATTAATTAACTTGGTTAGAGCTGTAAAATTTGACAAAATTGGAAAGCCATTTTGTTTACCTCAATTAAAAAATGGTTTTGTGACATTTACTCACGATTTCTTCATAACAAAAAATTTCACCCTCTTTAACGTTGCTGTCGCCATTGTGTTTACACCAGTGAACATGTTTACAAAATGAACGAACTACTGAGTACAAGTCAGGCAGTCTCCCACCCTCGCCAGGATATTAGCAAGTGAGAAAAGTTGTTTTATTCATCTTTTCCAACGAAATATCTATTTCTGTCTGTCTGCAAAGTTTTCAGGAGTTAACACAAATTCAAAGAAAGTGTTTGCTCCCTGTTTCAACTTTACGTTGTGACTTTTAGATTCTTTTTCCAGCAATTAAATCTTTTATGAAGCCTCAAAAAGACAAGGTTTTTAGTCTCAATTACATTGCCAAGCCCATTTACTCTCTTTTTCTCACTAATATATATTCTACATGACCATTATTGAAAGAGGAGAAGAAGAAAAAGGGGGAAAAAAACTAAAGCAGTTCGAGAAAAGACATTTGTGTGAAGACGACCTTTACACATAAGAAAAGTAAATCTACATATGGGACCATCAAGATCACGCTCCCCCCCCCTCCCCCCCTTTTTTTTCCTCTCCCTCCTACGTCCTACATCTGTAACCTCCATGTCTACTCAACTGACAAAATCATTCCTCTCCGCATAGTTCCTTATTCGTCTTTTACTTCATTCCCTCGATCTTTTCCAAAATGCTTTTCCTCTTTTTATATCAGAAACATTTAACAGCATTTTCCTCTCTGCTATTCCTCTT
>JAWDGP010005324.1:32500-49608 GCA_033675545.1 Elysia crispata | reverse complement strand
CAATTTTATAAACACGCATCAACATTCTTGATGAAAAAATAAAAGAAATTTACATTTAAGAAACTTTTGCACAAAAACTTTGATAAAAGAATGATATAGAGAAATAATGGGAGATAAAAAAAAAGTAAGAACGAGGAAAAGTTTTAGGGAAGCAGAAAAAACAATGAAGCAAATAGTGTATTTAAGTTCTTTTATAATGTAAAGAAATGCATTGCAACAACTGTAAAATCTATCTTAAAAAAGATCTCACCCTGCTTATTTGTACTTCAAACCTCATAAGTCAGGACGAAAAAGAAGAGCTGTTAAGTTATCATTTTACTATGTAAATATAATTATCAATACCACTATTTCTTACTAGATTCTTTCGTTGATTAAATGTTTTTGCTTTTTATCCTGGATCACAGCCCGATAAGCAGCTTCCATCAATATGAGAACATGGATTTCTGAAGTCCAGCACAGTGAGTAACTGCAGCTCTTTTGACAGTTTCCGCCGTATTTTTCCGGATGGACATTCTGGACCAGAGTAAAAATGGTTTTGAACATTTGAACAAACATTATTCTTAATAAAATTGTCTTAAAAGAAAAATAACGTTATTTTCTTAAATTCTTGGGAATGTGTATTTGTGCGTTACTGTTTGTGTGTAAAGGTATGATAATGCGAATGCATATTATTTTTTTATAGTGTTTTTTATATGTTTTATTTCAATCAATATTATCTTTTTTTACTATTTCTGCATATTTTATAGTTTTTTTTTTTTTTTTTTTTATCATTGATATATTTTTATTAGTATTTATTAAAAAAATTACGCACTAAAACCTGAATAATTATATATTTTAAGAATGTAAATTTTTCTTCATTGACATTTAGCACCATTGTAACAAAAAAATGTCTTCGATAAATTCATCCGTTTTCACTGCATTTGTTAACAGTTGTTTTTTTTTTTCGAACCTTTTAATGTCTAAAAATTGTATATAAATATATATATAATTCTATGCATCTGTAGTATTATTTATTTCGAGCCAAGGGAAGGTTATTGATAAAGAAAACCGGTTTCCTAATAATGAAAAAACAGCGTCTCTTGACGTTAGTGTACTAAAAACTTTACAAGAACTATTACCGACTTTAAACGTGTTTCAGGAAGATTGTTTTCTGTACCTGTTATTTAACATTATAATTTATTTTTCTCAACATAAAATGACAATTTTATAAACACGCATCAACAATCTTGATTGAAAAAATAAAAGAAATTTACATTTAAGAAACTTTTGCACAAAAACATTGATAAAAAAGATATACAGAGATAATGGGAGAAAAAAAAAGACAGTAAGAACGAGGAAAAGTTTTAGGGAAGCAGAAAAAACAATGAAGCAAATAGTGTATTTAAGTTCTTTTATAATGTAAAAAATGCATTGCAACAACTGTAAAATCTATCTTAAAAAAAGATCTCACCCTGCTTATTTGTACTTCCAACCCTCATAATTCAGGAAGAAAAAGAAGAGCTGTTAAGTTATCATTTTACTATGTAAAGAAAATGATCAATACCACTATTTCTTTACTAGATACTTACGTTGATTACATGTTTTGCCTTTGTAACCTGGATCACAGTCCGATAAGCAGCTTCCATCAATATGAGAACATGGATTTCTCAGTCCAGCACAGTGAGTACTGCAGCTCTTTTGACAGTTTCCGCCGTATTTTCCGGATAGACATTCTGACCGGAGTAAAAATGCTTTGAAATGTGAACAAACATTATTCTTAATAAAATTGCCTTAAAAGAAAAATAACGTTATTTTCTTAAATTTGGGAATGTGTATTTTGTGTTACTGTTTGTGTGTAAAGGTATGATAATGCGAATGCATTTTTTTTTAGTGTTTTTTATATGTTTTATTTCAATCATTATTGTCTTTTTTTACTATTGCTGCACATTTTATAGTTTTTTTTTGTTTTTTTTTTATCATTGATATTTTTTTTTAGTATTTATTAAAAAAAAATTACGCACTAAAACTTGAATAATTATATATTTTAAGAATGCAATTTTTTCTTCATTGACATTTTGCACCATTGTAACAAAAATGTCTTCGATAGATTCATCCGTTTTAATTGCCTTTGTTCAGATTTTTTTTCTAAACTATCAATCTCTTAAAATTGTATATATATATATATATATATATATATATATATATATATGCATCTATAGTAATATTTATTTCGAGCCAAGGGAAGGTTATTGACATAGATAACCGGTTTCCTATTAATGAAAAAATAGAGTCTACCGACGTTAGTGTACTAAAAACTTTACAAGAACTATTACCGACTTTAAACTTGTTTCAGAAAGATTGTTTTGTGTACCTGTTATTTAACATTTTAATTTGTTTTTCTCAACATAAAATGACAATTTTATAAACACGCATGAACATTCTTGATGAAAAAATAAAATAAATTTACATTTAAGAAACTTTTGCACAAAAACATTGATAAAAGAATGATATAGAGAAATAATGGAAGAGAAAAAAAGACAGTAAGAACGAGGAAAAGTTTTAGGGAAGCAGAAAAAACAATGAAGCAAATAGTGTATTTAAGTTCTTTTATAATGTAAGAAATGCATTGCAACAACTGTAAAATCTATCTTAAAAAAGATCTCACCCTGCTTATTTGTACATAATTCAGGAAGAAAAAGAAGAGCTGTTAAGTTATCATTTTACTATGTAAAGAAAATGATCAATACCACTATTTCTTACTAGATACTTACGTTGATTACATGTTTTTCCTTTGTAACCTGGATCACAGCCCGATAAGCAGCTTCCATCAATATGAGAACATGGATTTCTCAGTCCAGCACAGTGAGTACTGCAGCTCTTTTGACAGTTTCCGCCGTATTTTCCGGATAGACATTCTGACCGGAGTAAAAATGCTTTGAAATGTGAACAAACATTATTCTTAATAAAATTGCCTTAAAAGAAAAATAACGTTATTTTCTTAAATTTGGGAATGTGTATTTTGTGTTACTGTTTGTGTGTAAAGGTATGATAATGCGAATGCATATTTTTATAGTGTTTTTTATATGTTTTATTTCAATCATTATTATCTTTTTTTACTATTTCTGCATATTTTATAGTTTTTTTTTGTTTTTTTTTTATCATTGATATTTTATATTAGTTTTTATTAAAAAAGAAAATTAGGCACTAAAACCTGAATAATTATATATTTTAAGAATGCAATTTTTTCTTCATTGACATTTTGCACCATTGTAACAAAAATGTCTTCGATAGATTCATCCGTTTTAATTGCCTTTGTTCAGATTTTTTTTCGAACCTTTCAATGTCTTAAAATTGTATATATATATATATATATATATACATATAAAACTATGCATCTATAGTAATATTTATTTCGAGCCAAGGGAAGGTTATTGACATAGAAAACCTGTTTCCTATTACTCGTAATAAAAAAAATAGCATCTACCGACGTTAGTGTACTAAAAACTTTACAAGAACTGTTATCGACCTTAAACGTGTTTCAGAAAGATTATTTTGTGTACATGTTATTTAACATTTTAATTTGTTTTTCTCAAAATAAAATGACAATTTTATAAACACGCATCAACATTCTTGATTAATAAAAGAAATTTACATGTAAGAAACTTTTGCACAAAAACATTGATAAAAAGAATGATATACAGAGACAATGGGAGAAAAAAAGACAGTAAGAACGAGGAAAAGTTTTAGGGAAGCAGAAAAAACAATGAAGCAAATAGTGTATTTAAGTTCTTTTATAATGTAAAGAAATGCATTGCAACAACTGTAAAATCTATCTTAAAAAAGATCTCACCCTGCTTATTTGTACTTCAAACCTCATAAGTCAGGACGAAAAAGAAGAGCTGTTAAGTTATCATTTTACTATGTAAAAAAAATGATCAATACCACTATTTCTTACTAGATACTTACGTTGATTACATGTTTTTCCTTTGTAACCTGGATCACAGCCCGATAAGCAGCTTCCATCAATATGAGAACATGGATTTCTCAGTCCAGCACAGTGAGTACTGCAGCTCTTTTGACAGTTTCCGCCATATTTTCCGGAAGGACATTCTGACCAGAGTCAAAATGGTTTAACATTTGAACAAACATTATTCTTAATAAAATTGGCTTAAAAGAAAAATAACGTTATTTTCTTAAATTTGGAAATGTGTATTTTGTGTTACTGTTTGTGTGTAAAGGTATGATAATGCAAATGCATATTTTTAAAGTGTTTTTATATGTTTTATTTCAATCAATATTATCTTTTTTTACTATTTCTGCATTTTTTATAATTTATTTTTGTTTTTTTTATCATTGATATTTTTTATTAGTATTTATTAAAAAAGAAAATTAGGCACTAAAACCTGAATAATTATATATTTTAAGAATGCAATTTTTTCTTCATTGACATTTTGCACCATTGTAACAAAAATGTCTTCGATAGATTCATCCGTTTTCATTGCCTTTGTTCAGATTTTTTTTCGAACCTTTCAATGTCTAAAAATTGTATATATATATATATATATATATATATATATATATATATATATATATATATATAAATAAAACCTATGCATCTGTAGTAATATTTATTTAGAGCCATGGGAAGGTTATTGACATAGAAAACCTGTTTTCCATTACTGGAAAAAAACAGCGTCTACCGACGTTAGTGTACTTAAAACTTTAAAAGATCTGTTACCGACTTTAAACGTGTTTCAGAAAGATTGTTTTGTGTACCTGTTATTTAACATTTTAATTTCTTTTGCTCAATATAAAATGACAATTTTATAAACACGCTTCAATATTCTTGATGAAAAAATAAAAGAAATTTACATTTAAGAAACTTTTGCACAAAAACATTGATAAAAGATTAATATAGAGAAATAATGGGAGAGAAAAAGAGACAGTAAGAACGAGGAAAAGTTTTAGGGAAGCAGAAAAAACAATGAAGCAAATAGTGTATTTAAGTTCTTTTATAATGTAAGAAATGCATTGCAACAACTGTAAAATCTATCTTAAAAAAAAATCTCACACTGCTTATTTGTACTTCAAACCTCATAATTCAGGAAGAAAAAGAAGAGCAGTTAAGTTATCATTTTACTATGTAAAGAAAATGATCAATACCACTATTTCTTACTAGATACTTACGTTGATTACATGTTTTTCCTTTGTAACCTGGATCACAGCCCGATAAGCAGCTTCCATCAGTATGAGAACATGGATTTCTCAGTCCAGCACAGTGAGTACTGCAGCTCTTTTGACAGTTTCCGCCGTATTTTCCGGATGGGCATTCTGACCAGAGTAAAAATGGTTTAACATTTGAACAAACATTATTCTTAATAAAATGGGCTTAAAAGAAAAATAACGTTATTTTCTTAAATTTGGGAATGTGTATTTTGTGTTACTGTTTGTGTGTAAAGGTATGATAATGCGAATGCATATTTTTATAGTGTTTTTTTATATGTTTTATTTCAATCAATATTATCTTATTTTTACTATTTCTGCACATTTTATAGTTTTTTTTTTGTTTTTTTATCATTGATATTTTTTTTAGTATTTATTAAAAAAAAGTTACGCACTAAAACCTGAATAATTATAAATTTAAGAATGCAAATTTTTCTTCATTGACATTTTGCACCATTGTAACAAAAAAGTCTTGGATAGATTCATCCGTTTTCATTGCCTTTGTTCAGATTTTTTTTCGAACATCTTAATGTCTTAAAATTGTATATATATATATATATATATATATATATATATATATATATATATATATATATATCCTTTGCATCTATACTAAAATTAATTTAGAGCCAAGGGAAGTTTATTGACATAGAAAACCTGTTTTACATTACTGGAAAAAACAACGTCTACCGACGTTAATGTACTTAAAACTTTAAAAGAAATGTTACCGACTTTAAACGTGTTTCAGAAAGATTGTTTTGTGTACCTGTTATTTAACATTTTAATTTCTTTTGCTCAATATAAAATGACAATTTTATAAACACGCATCAATAT
The DNA here is from genome assembly GCA_033675545.1 of Elysia crispata. Lineage (NCBI taxonomy): Eukaryota > Metazoa > Mollusca > Gastropoda > Plakobranchidae > Elysia > Elysia crispata. The sequence continues at coordinate 43,572 of JAWDGP010005324.1, read as the reverse complement.
TCTTGATGAAAAAAAAAAGAAATTTACATGTAAGAAAATTTTGCACAAAAACATTGATAAAAAGAAAGATATACAGAGATAATGGGAGAAAAAAAAAAACAGTAAGAACGAGGAAAAGTTTTAGGGAAGCAGAAAAAACAATGAAGCAAATAGTGTATTAATTTTAAGTTCTTTTATAATGTAAGAAATGCATTGCAACAACTGTAAAATCTATCTTAAAAAAAAATCTCACACTGCTTATTTGTACTTCAAACCTCATAATTCAGGAAGAAAAAGAAGAGCAGTTAAGTTATCATTTTACTATGTAAAGAAAATGATCAATACCACTATTTCTTACTAGATACTTACGTTGATTACATGTTTTTCCTTTGTAACCTGGATCACAGCCCGATAAGCAGCTTCCATCAGTATGAGAACATGGATTTCTCAGTCCAGCACAGTGAGTACTGCAGCTCTTTTGACAGTTTCCGCCGTATTTTCCGGATGGGCATTCTGACCACAGTAAAATGGTTTAACATTTGAACAAATATTATTCTTAATAAAATTGGCTTAAAAGAAAAATAAAGTTATTTTCTTAAATTTGGGAATGTGTATTTTGTGTTATTGTTTGTGTGTAAAGGTATGATAATGCGATTGCATATTTTTATAGTGTTTTTTATATGTTTTTTTTTCAATCATTATTATCTTATTTTACTATTTCTGCACATTTTATATTTTTTTTTGTTTTTTTTATCATTGATATTTTTTTTTAGTATTTATTAAAAAAAAATTACGCACTAAAACCTGAATAATTATAAATTTAAGAATGCAAATTTTTCTTCATTGACATTTTGCACCATTGTAACAAAAAAGTCTTGGATAGATTCATCCGTTTTCATTGCCTTTGTTCAGATTTTTTTTCGAACATCTTAATGTCTTAAAATTGTATATATATATATATATATCCATTGCATCTATACTAAAATTAATTTAGAGCCAAGGGAAGTTTATTGACATAGAAAACCTGTTTTACATTACTGGAAAAAACAACGTCTACCGACGTTAATGTACTTAAAACTTTAAAAGAAATGTTACCGACTTTAAACGTGTTTCAGAAAGATTGTTTTGTGTACCTGTTATTTAACATTTTAATTTCTTTTGCTCAATATAAAATGACAATTTTATAAACACGCATCAATATTCTTGATTAAAAAAAAAATAAATTTAAATTTAATAAAATTTTGCACAAAAACATTTATAAAAAGAAAGATATACAGAGATAATGTGATAAAAAAAAAAACAGTAAGAACGAGGAAAAGTTTTAGGGAAGCAGAAAAAACAATGAAGCAAATAGTGTATTAATTATAAGTTCTTTAATAATGTAAAAAATGCATTGCAACAACTGTAAAACTTATCTTAAAAAAGATCTCACCCTGCTTTTCTGTACTTCAAACCGCATAAGTCAGGACGAAAAAGAAGAGCTGTTAAGTTATCATTTTACTATGTAAAAAAAATGATCAATACCACTATTTTTTACTAGATACTTACGTTGATTACATGTTTTTCCTTTGTAACCTGGATCACAGCCCGATAAGCAGCTTCCATCAATATGTGAACATGGATTTCTCAGTCCAGCACAGTGAGTACTGCAGCTCTTTTGACAGTTTTTCACGCCGTATTTTCCGGATGGACATTCTGACCAGAGTAAAAATGGTTTAACATTTGAACAAACATTATTCTTAATAAAATTGGCTTAAAAGAAAAATAACGTTATTTTTCTTAAATTTGGGAATGTGTATTTTGCGTTACTGTTTGTGTGTAAAGGTATAATAATGCGAATGCATATTTTTATAGTGTTTTTTATATATTTTATTTCAATCATAAATATCTTATTTTACTATTTCTGCATATTTTATATATATATTTTTTTAATCATTGATATTTTTTTTAGTATTTATTAAAAAAAAAGATTACGCACTAAAACCTGAATAATTATGTTTTAAGAATGCAATTTTTTCTTCATTTTGCACCATTGAAACAAAAATGTTTTCGTTAGATTCTTTCGTTTTCATTGCTTTTGTTCAGATTTTTTTTCGAACCTTTCAATGTCTAAAAATTGTATGTATATATATATATATATATATATATATATATATATATATATATATATATATAACCTATGCATCTATAGTAATATTTTTTTAGAGCCATGGGAAGGTTATTGACGCAGAAAACCTGTTTTACATTACTGGAAAAAACAGCGTCTACCGACGTTAATGTACTTAAAACTTTTAAAAAAAAATTGTTACCGACTTTAAACGTGTTTCAGAAAGATTGTTTTGTGTACCTGTTATTTAACATTTTAATTTCTTTTGCTCAATATAAAATGACAATTTTATAAACACGCATCAATATTCTTGATGAAAAAAAAAAGAAATTTACATGTAAGAAAATTTTGCACAAAAACATTGATAAAAAGAAAGATATACAGAGATAATGGGAGAAAAAAAAAAACAGTAAGAACGAGGAAAAGTTTTAGGGAAGCAGAAAAAACAATGAAGCAAATAGTGTATTAATTTTAAGTTCTTTAATAATGTAAAAAATGCATTGCAAAAACTGGAAAACCTATCTTAAAAAAGATCTCACCCTGCTTATTTGTACTTCCAACCTCATAATTCAGGACGAAAAAGAAGAGCTGTTAAGTTATCATTTTACTATGTAAAGAAAAAGATCAATACCACTATTTGTTCCTGGATACTTACTTTGATTACATATTTTTCCTTTGTAACCTGGATCACAGCCTGAAGAACAGCTTCCATCTATATGGGAACATGCATTTTTCAGCCCAGCGCAGTGAGTATTACAGCTCTTTTGACAGTTCTCGCCGTATTTTCCGGAAGGACATTCTGACCAGAGTCCAAATTGTTTAAAATACTGTTTTAAAAAATAGCTTAAAAGAATGGTACTGTATTTATCTAGAATTTGATAATTTATGTTGTGTGTTAGTGTGTAGGTGTGTGTACAGTTATGAGAATGCAAATGCTATTTTTATAGTGTTTTTTATTGCTATAAATCATTTATATCTTTTATTAGTATTTATTCAAAAGAAATTTGGGCACTAAAACTTGAATAGATGTTTTAAGAATGCATTTTTTTTTCTTCATTCACATTTTGCATCCTTGTAACAGAAATGTTTCCGGTAGGTTCATCCGTTTTCCATGCCCTTTTTTTCGACCTTTTAAATTTCTGCAAATTATATAAATGTATATGAATACATTTATAGCAAGGTGACAATGCAAAATAACAATGTAATAATAAAAATACAAGTTTTTTTTTGGTGTCTTTAAACATTTTAATTATACATTAAATTATTCATAAAGAAATGTTCCGTTTATTTCGCATTTTGTGTATTTTATTCAGTTTTTATTCAGAAGATTTTTCACCAGTGCGCCATAAATCTTTTTTTTATTCCTCAAATATGGTAAAAAAAATCGGTATTTATTTTTTGGGTTGAAATATCTTGATTCTTTCAATATTTGCATACACAAATTAAAAACTAAAAAAAACCCACTATTTGATTACACGCTAATGAAATTTCATTTCAAATATTTGTTCATTTGCATTTTATCCCAAAATATAAACCGTTCCTTACATATATTTTTTTCCAATGTAAACTTCGTAAGATTTACATTATAGATCAATAAAGTATGTTAAAAAAAAATAAGTTGTTAAAAAAATGTGCAATCTCTGATGTAATTCTGTAATTTGTACTCCAGTATTATTGCAATATACATTGTCGATGACGGACATATTGTTAAAATTTCCTAATTTGAAGTATCCAGAATGACATAAAATATGAAGATGCAAGAGACCGTGCAAGTTTCTCGTAGTTTTTCGAGTTGTAAAAGTCACTTATAACAGTAATTAAAGAAAATAAGAAACATGAGCTAAAACTTTTTATTTTTTTTTTAATTTTTATACACAAACTGTTTTTTTTTTTAATAGTTTTGAATTGATGGAATGGATGAGGTTTTTGAAATCTCCATATGGTACTGTTTATTCAATAGATTCTTCAATAGCTTATAAAGTATAGGCATTTGCACTGGTAATACTTATACATATTATTATAAAAAATGAATGTGTCTCTATGTATATCTTTCGTGAAATTTAATGATTTTATAAAACTTTACCTTATTAATTATTCACGACTAGAATGGAAAGTTTCCTCATCTACCTCTTCTAATCGAACAAGCTTCTGCAATTAAATTTCCATTTTTTAAGTGAAAATTAATAAAATCCGGCAAATTTTAAATATGTTCCAAAATATCTAATTGTAAGTAAAAAAAGGAAAAGGAAAACATTTAATTTAAATTACGTGTTCTTATATTTATCTATATTACAATTTTAATAAATTAAAAATCGTATGCATCAATAGTATTATTTATTTCGAGCCAAGGGAAAGTTATTGATATAGATAACCGGTTTTCTATTACTGAAAAAACAGTGTCTACCGACGTTAGTGTAGTTAAAACTGTTACCAACTTTAAGCGTGTTTCAAAAAATGCTTTTTGTGTACCTTTTATTTAAGATTTCAATTTTTTTTCCATAACATTAAATAAAACTTATATAAAAAACCGGAATTTAACATTCTTTGATCTAGAATTAAAAACGTTTTACATTTAAATCATTTTTGTAGAGCAAAAAAGATAGAAAAAAAATATAGAGAGACAGTGGGATAAAAAAAGACAGAGCAAAATCGGAGAGTTTTTCTTTAAATTGATGCTTCACTAGCTTATAATGTATAGCTGCAACGAATTGTACTACAAGTTGAAATATTTATTTCCTCACCCTTTTTTTGGTGCGTAACTTTTGGGTAGCGGATTGACTAGATCTATGTACATTACCTTATTTAGTGGCATAATGTTTGTATTTCAAGCCTAAGAACTTAGTCTTGTTTTTTGAACACAACCCGCACTTGTTTGGCCAAGATTATTCTGGAATATCCGACTTAGTTCTAGCATTGTAATGATCTCGTCACCCCTTGTTTACCTATGTTTTGATTGGTTGCTAATTGCTAATGACATGTACATACATTCTCTTACGATTTATGTAATTCCTTTTCTGGATAATTCGACGAGATTTTGTACAATTAAGAGTCGAAATTATGTTTAGTCAGGCAACATAAAGTCTCTAGTGAGTGGTTGTTAAGTCTACCTACAGTGAGTGTTTAATGAGTCAACCTTCAGTGATTGGATTAAAGAGTTTGCAAGTTTTACTTGCGGACTTCGGACTTATTTTCTTGGACGAGTCGTGTGATTGGCTGTATATATTTGCATACCCCCGTCACAAATCTGTTTTACTGGGGGCTCGTCAGGGATACAATCTACCAATTCAGCCCATCGGAGAATATTTAGATCTTGAAATTTAGATTAGATGGAGAGCAGATTTAGACCTAATTTACCAACCATTGTCGGCTAGGATCTAGATAATGGCTTTGCTTGCCTCATTCGTCAGGTCTAAATTTAGATCTAGAGTTGGAGTCGCTCAAGTTCAGCAGTGTGTTCTGCGTAAACCGTGTCGTGTGTTCTTACGTGAGTATTCAAAGCACATCTCTATTTTCATATTGCACTCTCAGCTTATAAGGATCCATAATGTCGTCCTTTCAAGAAATTAAAGAGAATGCTGAAGAACTGCTGTTACGAGGAGATGAAAAAAAAATGTTATTGAACAAATGGATAAATTGCGCAAATTACAAACTGATAAGGAAGAGCGAGAAGCTAAACTTCAAGCTGAGAAAGAAGAGAGAGAAGCTAAACTACAAGCTGAGAAGGAGGAGAGACAAGCTAAACTAAAAGCTGAAGAGAGATTAAAGATGGAAGAATTGAGGACGCAAGCTGAAGAGAGGCTAAAAATGGAGGAAATGAGGATGCAGTTAAAGTTGGCAAAGATACAAGCACAGGCGAGTCAACAAACTGAACACTTTTCTACTGGACCGGCTCGTGAAGGAGAGATGCCAAAATTACCGGCTTTTGTGGATTGAAGCGATGATCTTTATTCTTGGCTTCTCTGGTTTGCGTATCCTGTTTCTCGTCCAATTCAAGTTGACATACACGGTGTTTGTGAAAAAAATATAGTTACACGGTTGCCGAGTGTTAATTCTAGGTTCTGATGTGACTCCACACGGAATGCGCTTTTTTATTGCCAAGCTTATTGCTGAAGAAGCAAAGATCTTAGTGTTAATCTTTTTCTCTATTAATAATTTTTCGTTTCAAAGACTAAATAAATCTAGCAAAAGCACTTTAAATTCAAACATGAGCAACAAAGTTATGCCAGTGCTATCTCAACTTTCGATGCAACAACAATCACTCACCAGCACCAATGTCCCATCAAATAAGTAGCATTTCGTCCATAGTTGACGAACACAATTACAATTGACCAGTACTAGAGTATTCTTTTCGCACATTGAGAGACAAACAAAACAAAATTTAAAATAATGTTGTTTTTAATGGTAGAATGCCTATGAATAACAAAAAGTTAAATGACAGACAATTTAACTAAAAAGGTTCCAAATCCTACTTCGTTAATCTAAAAAGGCATAGATTTAAAACGACAAAGGCTTTGTCGTGTAAAGTTAATCATTGTGAAACTAATACAATACAATATACATGAAAAAAAAAACTCAAGCACACCATGCAGGCTTTCTTGCTTAAAAATTATTAGCTTACTGGAACGCATTTTCTTTATTTAATAAAAAAATACAGCACAGACATGATAGAGCATTACCCACATCGTAATGGTACGTATTTGGGAAAATTAACGAACAGAGCAAAGCATTAGGCTGATTTTAGATTATACTTGACACCATTCAAACACTAATTCACAGTAACCCTGGTGTTAACCAAATTAACGGTGGCATACAGTGTTGCTTTAACTTATTAAAAGTTAAAAATAAGGAAACATCTTAAAACTGGATAATTATATATTTTCTTTCTGAATCGTATAAAATTCACATTATAATCAATGCTGAACTCATCACCAATCATGTCTGTGTATGCGTGTGTGTGTGTGGGGGGGGGATGAGGCAATCAGTGAGTGATAGTTACAATAATATAAAGTTGAATGGTGAATGCAACCGAAAAAAATGTTTTGGCGTAGATATTTTACAAACATAAAGACAAGTGGTGAATCAAATTTGTATTGCTTCGTCAGTGCTGAGAGTAGCGGGTTCGATCCACGTCGTTTATTTGAATTGTTCGTTCATGTTTCTTTACCTACCGCTATTCTCAACACTGACAAAGCAATACACATTTGATTCACCACTTGTCTTTATGTTTGTGAAATATCTACGCCAAAACATTTTTTTCGGTTGCATTCGGAGAAAAGACTCAGAAATTAATGAGGCAGATTATCGTAAAAGGCATGTGCATCCTTTAGCAATACAGACTTCAAGGATTGGAGGTGGTCGTACTTTGATTGCTTTATCTTCAGACGAGAAGAATAAAGTCTGTCGGGACCATTCACAGGGATGACATCGTTTCTGGGCAGTGGAAGGAGCTCCCAGTCATCTGCAAAGCTAGTTTTGAAAAACATTGAACCGTCTGGAGTATATTTCAGAGCCCTCAATTTGGTCACGTTTGGAGCAGTAGCCTTCTTGCCTGGTTTGATGCTTTTTAAATTGCCAAAGTCCTTGTAGTTTGAAAAGAGTGTATGATCTAAATACTTCACCTGGTAGGGGCTCAGGCTGTTTCCCTGGCACTCTTGATGACTTTGACGTAGTCAGAGGGGAGTGGATCTCAACGCCTTTAAGTTTCTTTTCTATTGTGGCATGGACTGAGTCTACCTCCATTTGCGTATGACCGCGCTCTAGGAATTTTTGTTCCACTGTCTTGTCCTGGTTTTTGCAAAAGTGCCTCAAGGCACTGGCCAAAACATGGTTTCGATTTTGATACGTGCAGCCATCCGAAAAGATGATACATCGGTTAAACTGCAGCATTTTTTCTGTCAAGTAGTCTATTAAGCAGGATGCAAACTCATTTGCTGACATAGACCCTTCTGCCTCATTCCACAGATAACACATAGTGTCTTTGTTGCTAAGGTCAAATACACTGTAGTTGTGGACCTGTAGCTTAGTCTTGTAATACAAGGCCGATGCGAGGAGGCAAGGAGCAAGCAATACTCGCTGTACGTCCACAGTAATGACTTTTGTTGTAGACTCGGCACCATCAGCCTCAAGCTTGTCTTTTTCTTTTTTCTTTTTGAGCAAGATCCTTTTTCTGTCTGTGGATCACGTACTCGTCCTGGCCGATATTGCCGGTGTCAAACGAGCAACAGATGTCACACCTATCTTTCCTTGGGTGAAATATTGATATACCCATTGAGGCAATTTCCTTCATGAAAGAGGACCTTGACATGCTTTGAATGTTCTGTTTGGTATATTCTTCATAAAGGTCGGCATAGCTTTTGAAAAACGGCTCGACGTATAATTTTTTTGTATCTTTCCTGCAGTAGTGTGACGGCATCTTTGGCAGGCTGTCAAAACTCTCTCAAAGCTTTAAGTTTAAGGTTCACTGGTGGGTGGTCAACACTTTGGTCATTCCGCATCTCACTTAAACTTTCATTTTCCTCATCAAATGATGATAAAACAAACCATTGCGTGAGTCCTGTTGTTGCAAGGAACATATTCTTGCACACTCTTACATTCAATCCGCCTTGGTCTTTGAGGTAGTACACGAGAGACGACTTGCGTCGTGATTCTTGGCTCGTCTTCCTTTGTTTGACTGCCAACGACTCCACTGCCGTTTTTACAAAGACCCTCTTCTGTTCCCACGAGAGAGACCATGTCTCCTTGTGTATCTCTTCCCTCCGCACATCCGCTATCTGTCTACACCGATGGTGGCTTGCTTTGCAGTCACACCTATTCCCGAGAACCTTCTGCATTCTCTCTGTTGGGATGTATGTTTTGGTTCGTTTATCCAATTGCCTTCCCATATATGATTCTCCTAGCTCTCTTTTACGCTTCATCTTTCCTTTGCCAAGATTCTTGGTATCTAGCCCTGTGTTACTGTTAGCAGATTCCACTGATGGTTGAATAGTTTCAGGTTGGCTTCTGCTACTTGTGACATCTTCTTCAGGGATGTTTGAACCATCTTCTATCATTGCTTCTGTTCGACGTATTGTCTTGTTTTGTTCCCTGTTGACTGTCACGTTTTCGTCTTCTCTTATATCTGAACCGTTCACACATTGATTCTGATTGTTGGCTGCTCTTGTGTCTTCTTCTGAACGTATTTCTGGATCTATTGTGATAGTAGGTTGAGTCTGATTTTCGGGCGCTGTTGCGTTTCCACCTGCATGTGCTCTTGGGTTTACTGTATTGACAACTGGAGTCACGTTCTTGTTTGTTACATTTATAGAGCTAGCATCGCCACTTTCACAAGTTCTCCCTGAGGTTCTCTCGTATACTCTCCTAAAGATCCACCCATGTTATCTTCATGACACTCTCTCACATCCTGAACATCGCAACGACGTTCAGCATGTTCTTTCCTTCTTGTAACAAATTCTTCATTTGTTGTGTCGGATGCTTGATTTATCAAAATCTCTTTTGACTGTCTCCCATGCCCTCTTTTAAAGATGCACTCATAGTTTCTTCCAGCGATTTTCTCATACTTATTTCAAGAGAACCTTCCATAACGCTAACAAAATGGCTCGGCGAGCTGTTAGCCTTTTCTGTAACAGTGTTTTCAATAGTTGGTTTGGTTGCATGATATTTGGTACTCGTAGAAAGAAGGTGTTTTAAGACAGAATTATTTGTATTTTCTTTAGTCTTTGTCGCGTTTTTCCTTTCTTGGGTTGTTTCATTTTTTGAAGTTGACGAAGGTCCACCTGACAAGCCGTTGGATTTGCTCATCATCAAGATCTTCATCGCCCGGCTGTAGGGTTCCATTGTTCTGGAAAAAAGAAAGAAATCGGCAATGTTTAAACAGAAAATACTGAATATCATATCTCTTCTTTTACTGCGTAGTCAAAGTCATTATTATTATTATTATTATTATTATTATTATTATTATTATTATTATTATTATTATTATTATTATTATTATTTTTATTATTATTATTATTATTATTGGTATTATTATTACTATGATTATTATTATTATTGTTATTATTATTATTATTATTATTATTATTATTATTATTATTATTATTATTATTATTATTACTATAAATATTAATTACAATAAAAATTAATAACAGCTATTTTCTAGTCAAGCATTTCAATTTTGATCAATGATTGTTAGAGACAAAACGGACGCCGTTTGTGCTTCACAAAGGAAAGCAGTAACAAAAATGTAAATTAAAAAAAAATCTGTTTTATATTATTAAAATCAAGTGAACGAATTACCTGTAAAAGACAAGACTATGTAGTGCTTGCTTACAGAGCTTGAAGATTGTATTGTAGTCAAGATTCCACTTTATTCAGATCTTTATTGTCAGTCTAGGTGATAAGAAACAAAGAAATAGAAGGATTGGGTTTATTTAAAAAATTATCTTGTGTATAGCAAAGCAAGTAAAGGTACAAATGTATAAAAAGTTATGCATTTTTTAAACTTATTAACTTTAGATAAATGAACCTATGCAGAGGATAAAACGGAAAATCAAAAATCAATCGCAAAAAACGCTTTCAGTCAGTCATTTTATGATTTGCGCACAACGTGTAAGTCAACTGACGAACCAAATTGACGGCTCGGTTGACATTGCCGCACCACATAGCACTGCGCACCACGTGTATGTCAGGGTCGCAGATTTAAAGTCTACATTGTCAATGATATTAAATAGAATTTTCTAATTAAAATTGTACAGCATTATAAATAAGTAAATATATAATGATAAAACACCATTTATCAGTCTAAGATATCAGAAACTTACCTTTGATACAGCGTTTTCACAACAAAATGTGTAAAGCTTTGGCGGAGCTGTCAGGGGCAGACATGCACGGCGTGCGAGTGTCAAAAATGAAAGTGAAAGGAGTTACACGGTTTGATCACATGACAAAATTCCTTATTTAGATTCATGGTACGGTCTGGTTATTTTTAGAG
>JAWDGP010005324.1:17500-27500 GCA_033675545.1 Elysia crispata | reverse complement strand
TTAAAATAGATTTATCTTCTTGTTCTGCAGACTAGGGATGCATTTAGGCTTCTTATATGTGTGGCATATTCATCGCTTCACATTTTGCTCACTAAATTTTTGTGGTAAAGAACGGATACGGGTCATATATGCTCTGCATTTGTTTCATGAATCTGTTATTTCCGAGTATAATTGTTCAATTATTAACATAAACTATAAACATTTGACGCATCCCCGTTTTTGCTTTCATCGATGTTAATGATCATTATTTGGACCATTGTCTGGCGGAAAATAATGAAAAAAAGAGTGGTATATGTACATTGTAAAATTTTAAAGGAAAATTCTAAATGACATTAAACAGGATGCATTATTATTTAACTGCATAAGGGAAAAGGAAATATTTCCAAAATCATCATGTGAACCACTCTGCTATTTTCAGAAGCCAAGAGCAAATTACACCTCTGTTTCCTCCATGTGTAATGCCACTGAGAAGTACAACGTATTGCTTGGGTCAAATTATGAACACAATGACCCACTTTTACAATTGCCATTAAAAATTAGACCTTAAAATCAGAAATGTTAAAGAGACTCTTGGTTCTTTTTTTTTAATCCAAATTTACCAAATGCCAACAAAGTTGTCAGCTTATTGCACATGGTGATGAGTTTTTCTTCCTTTATTGTTTTGTTATAAATATGGGTTACATATTAAACTAACTGCCTTAGAAACGGAAATAATTCACGATTTATAGTTTCCACTCTTTTTTGATTGTTTTCCGACGTCACAGATTTTGCTGAATAGGAAGATTATTCCATTTTTTGTTTTGTTTTCCGAAAAGATGGACAGGTTGACTCTATGTCAGGATTAATATAGTTATCCCTTGAAACTTTTTGCCATAAGCTAAGATGATGATCCTGGAACACTCATAACCATCTAGATGGAGACTTCTTTTTTACGCCAACCAACCTCTTTACACCCTCTTTACACCTTTTAAGCCACCTCTGCGCCTATAAAAAAATTAATATTAATTAACAAGTGTGAACCTAGTCGGGTATATATGTTTTACATTTGTTGTATCAGTCTGCAATGCTCAATCTTTTCCCAGTAAGAATTTGACGCATCTTCATTTTACTTTTATCGGTAGTGATGATAGTTACATCGGTCATTCTTTGGCAGAAAACATGGAGAAAAGGGGGTGTTTTACTTTATGAATTTTTTATTTTTTTTTTTTTTTTTTTTTTGCAAAACGATCACATCTCTTTCTATAAAGGGCATCTCTCAAAAGGCAAACTCATTTATAACGGACGCGGTTGGTAAAGAAAGAAAACGGAAACGCAAAGTTACCTTACTTAAATAATTATGATGTTCGATGATCTTACCTGTACTAAGGTAAAGGGAACACAGTCCTCTTCCAGCTTCTCCGTTTATCGTTAAAATCACCCTTGTTACATTGTCTGTTGTGGGACAAAGAATGTCTTGCACGGTGTCACTTATGTTGACTTTAGGGCCTGAACATTCCACTGACTCTTCTGTATCCTCAATGTAATAGAAAAGTTTAACGTCACGAAGGCGTGCTGAAGATAAACAAAATGGACAATCATGAAATAAATGCAGCATGCAAGAAAAGATTGAAGGGAAATACAAATTAAATGATACTATTATTTCCGTTATCAAAGTAATTTTATACAAACGTAAAAGATACACAATAAGAAATTATATTCCATTAAGACGTTTGTTGTAATGTTAGAGAAAATGAGTTATGTCTAATAAACAGAAGCATTAAGAAGTACCTCCACATTCACGCTAAAGTCTTGATATCTTGCCTATTTCTGAGCAACGGCATGGTAGCCTCAGAGCTTTTATACCTATTAGGTCTCTCACAGCAGACACAAGCTTTAATGGACAAATTTTCTTGCTCTGGCCAGTTTTGTTAATATTTGGATACACAGAGAGACGATTGTATTTTACGCTTAAACTTGCAGCGAATTAACACCATATAAAACTTTAACCCTATCCGACTGTTAAGAAAGCACATTTTTTGTTCTAATCCTAGACAGTGTTATAAAAGGCACATTATAGAAAAGAGTTTCAAAGCTTAGAAGCCACTTCTGTCAAACGTATTTAGTAAATCTCGGTCTCTGTCTCTGTGTTTACTCTCTCTCTCTCTCTCTCTCTCTCTCTCTCTCTCTCTCTCTCTCTCTCTCTCTCTCTCTCTCTCTCTCTCTCTCTCTCTCTCTCTCTATCTCTCTCTCTCTCTTTCTCTCTCTCCCACACACACACGCACGCACAAACTTGTACTCTTTCTCGTTCTCCTGCTGCCTCTTTCTCTCTTTCTTTGTCTCTCTCTGAGTCTGTCTTTCCTTTTATCTATCTTATCTAAATTTTCCCTTCCTTATCTATAACACACTTTCTTTCTTTAAACCTCTCTTTTTTCCTACGTATGCATTTATGCACTCACTACGTTACCTTGTTCAAGAAAGCTAATTGAAGTTAGAATTATATACATAATCTTTCAAATTGTAAAAGGAACCCCCCAACCCCCCCCCCCCTCTCCAAAAAAAAAAAAAGAAAGAAAACCGATGCAATACTATGTTTTATAACTTTCTGAAAATATGAAAGAAACACTTAATATTTCTTTTTCAACCTTTTTTGGGGTTGATACTATGAGGATAATTAGTAGGGATCAAATTATAGAAAATGACATGAATCGTGTAACTTATCCTCTGCTTACTTTAACCTTTTAGAAACCCGATAAAAGAGAAAAAAACTTTATTATTCCTATCTGCATATACAGAGAGATCAAAGTACCTGGACTGCTGACTACAACTCGGCTCCACTTTAGAGGAATTGGTGATTTCAGTGTCAAAAAGACTGGAGTCTCTTCATCATCGTTACAAGTCGTGTCGTTCTGGTCCGTCAACCAATCCTGTGTTGATTTTCCTAAAAGTGTGAATCCTATAGATCCTGAAAGGAGATGTTAGAAAAATAATGGATGATTATATTATATCATGCAAAAAAAAGTATTGGGATTAACTAGCAATGGTCTACTGCAGCTGTATTAAACCTAATTAGGTTTTCTGTAAAACGAGTTCCACAGCCAATCATTCGAACAAAATTGTAGTTTTCAAATCATAAGTACTTTGGATATAATTATATAGACTGATAACAGTCAAGATTTTTAGGCAGACAGTGACAAAAACCGCATAATAGAAATATCTATAATATACATATTCGCGTTATCTATATTAAAGATGTGTTTATTTGGGATTGATTTGTTTTGTAGCTTTTTTCAATAATAATTAAAATGTTTTTACGTTGACGTTGCTAACACAATGGTTTATAACTAGCTGGACGTAAATAACACTGCGATAACACGTAAGGTAAAGCTCTGACATTTTTATTGGGTTCTGATTAAGAAACACAATAGGGTCGAACAAATAAATATTTGTTAATTTAAAGTTAAGCAAATTAGTTATCTCATTTCTTTATAATTATAAACCTTTAAACTAGAGATGTCAATTTTGTTTCCTCAAAGACAACATAGGATTGATCTATTTGCATATGACATTGTTAAACTAAATTGGAAAAATGCTTAATTTACTATATCTTTTATTTATATCTCTCTGAGATAGCCCAGTGTGCCCAGCTCCCATTCACTGTCAAACTCGGAAGATTTAATATCTTATTCGCACTTTCTATCTTCTTTTTAACTGCAGTTGGATGGTTCAATTTTGCTTTAATAATCATTTTCTAGATCTAGATGATATAGTTTTGCATAACGTAAGTTTCATCTTTTGAATCAATTTAACGTGCATGTCAGCCAATTCTCAGTACCTGATCTTCTCTTGGCCCTTTTAAAGGCAGATTGATGAGAGAAATGATTCAGATCTCTGAAGGCTTTATTATAACTATGTATTATAACACGGCTGTTGACATAAGATTTGCCTCACCAAATATCTGAACGAATTATGGCCGGTAAAACTTTTTATTCACTTATTACATTTTTTGTCTTTATTTGACGTCAATGGGATTCGGAGAGACGAAAATAACCAAAAAAAAAAAAATGCTCCCTATTCAACTTTTTAGACATTGAATTATCACTCCTTGTATCATGTATCATGAATGAGATGAAAGCTTTTTTAGAGTACTCACACAATAGTTTCGAATTGTTAACTGATATGTTATATCTTTTTTAGCATAAAGCATGAAATAGATTTATGTAGCGAGCAGTTTAAATTTTAGATAGCTCCGATCGGTTGATTGACCAATTTGCATACACTTCAACAGTAACAAAGCAGTTTACATAAATATGTTTATGGTAAGAAGTTTCAATTACTTTAAACAGTGAAACAGTTAAGTTGAAAAAAAAATTCAGAAGAACTAATTATGAATAGAAAGTAACCATTTCGAATTGGTATAACTACATAATCTATTTCGGTAATAATAGTTGCATTGAATAGCATCTCATGTCCTCAAAAAAGTCGATGTTACTACCGGCTGTGTGATTTGGCCTGGCTTATGATTATCCCATGACACTAAAAGCACGATACATGATCCTAACATTTTTAAACCAGCAACAGACAGATACAATAGTTAATCTTTACTTCTTGATTTAAGATAAAAGATGATGTAATTAATTTCAGCACAATAGCTGTGAAAGGACAGCTTGAGTTTCACTTGTACTCCTCTCTCCCTCATATTAAGAAAATGTATGTTGGAAACATGAAATTACGAGATATCTGTTGACCTCGACTGAGATAAGTTAATAGTTTATTTTAACGAATACCGACTTTTCCTAACTTCAAAGACAATTAGAATGTTTAGCTTTTGTTTCATTTGTGAAATCTATATTTATATAGATCATTTCAACAAATCATTTTCATCTAGGCCCTGATATGTAGACATACATATTCTAACAAAGCAGTTTTTTTTTTCTCAAAACAATTCCTATACAACTTTATGGGTCGTTCAGATTGATCTAGATGCAGACGAGTAAAGTACATTCTTTAATGTTTTCTCGTGTAATATCTAATTTATATGGACCTAACTTACAGGAGGAAAATTTGTACAAAAAAAAATTCACCATATTGGCAGGCAGCTCCAAACCAGCCCTGTTCACATCCTGAGCTACAGGAACCATCGTGTCTATCACACGGGGCAGACCCAGCACAGTGACACTGGTACTTGCAGTTGGGACCATACCAACCTACGGAACATTGGGATGATAAGTAAAATGAAAATACTGGTGTTATTAGTTATTGATGAGTCCCAATTCATACCAATAACAAAAAAAGTTATTGCGTTTGTTGTTGATCCATTGTATTGGAAAATCCCGTTTGTACTCGACTGTCATCATTTATTCACCTCTTACCTTACATAACTATCTTCTTAACACCCAACATATGAGATAACATAACCATTGAATTTGAAAAAATATATTAAAAGATCACCAAATTTTCTTTAATATCGCGTAATAGCCTCTGAAATCACTAATAGAAAAGCTCGTAAACGTTATAATATTAGAAAGTTCTGGCGTTTTTTCAATTCTCTTAGAAATTTCGAAGTGCATAACAACAACAACAACAACAACAACAACAACAACACGAGAACCATAGCAACAACTACAGTAAAAGAGTCCACTTCTAAACTAGATCATAATCTAGATGAACATCCTGCAATGTGACGACTGTCTTGTAAGAAGCCAATCGGTCCAAATCAGCCGAGCTAATGTGTGTGTATGTGTGTGTGTATAAGGAGAATGAAAGGGATTAATAGAGAGACAGACAGACAGACAGACAAAAACGAGAGAGAGAAAGAGAGATAGAGCGAGAGACATATATAGATAGATAGATAGATAGAGAGAGAGAGAGAGAGAGAGAGAGAGAGAGAGAGAGAGAGAGAGAGAGAGAGAGAGAGAGAGAGAGAGAGAGAGAGAGAGGAGATAGAAGGCGTAAAATTATGCATATATTCAGGAAGATAAAAAATTCGAAAATTGGAGGAATGCGAGAAGTAAAAAAAATTATGAAAAACTACAAGAAAATAATACATATAGAAAGTGTGAGGGACAGAGAAAGAGAAGGTGGGAGATGCATATATATACATATATATATAGTCGGTCAGAAAGACAGACATAATTATTTATGAAATTATTCTTATGTATTTTACGAACACGATATCAAAAAAATTTAGAAAAGAAAAAAAAAAGAAGTAGGTATTGGAACTTTCACTCTGTAGTTGATACAAATACAAAAAGAAATCGATGGTTGTAGTAGTAGTAGTAGTAGTAGTAGTAGTAGTAGTAGTAGTAGTAGTAGTAGTAGTAGTAGTAGTAGTAGTAGTAGTAGTTGTAGTAGTAGTAGTAGTAGTAGTAGTAGTAGTAGTAGTAGTAGTAGTAGTAGTAGTATTAGTGGTAGTAGTAGTAGTAGTAGTAGTAGTAGTAGTAGTAGTAGTAGTAGTAGTAGTTGTAGTAGTAGTAGTAGTAGTAGTTAGTAGTAGTTAGTAGTAGTTAGTAGTAGTAGTTAGTAGTAGCAGTTAGTAGTAGCGGTTAGTAGTAGCGGTTAGTAGTAGCCTTTTGTAGTAGTGGTTTGTAGTAGCGGTTGGTAGCAGCGGTTGGTAGCAGTTAGTAGTAGTAGTAGTAGTAGTAGTAGTAGTAGTAGTAGTAGTAGTAGTAGTAGTAGTAGTAGTAGTAGTAGTAGTAGTAGTTAGTAGTAGTAGTAGTAGTTAGTAGTAGTAGTAGTAGTAGTAGTAGTAGTAGTAGTAGTAGTAGTAGTAGTAGTAGTAGTAGTAGTAGTAGTTGTAGTTAGTAGTTAGTAGTAGTGGTTAATAGTAGTTAGTAGTAGTGGTTGGTAGAGGTTAGTAGTGGTGGTAGTGGTGGTAGTAGTAGTAATAGTAGTAGTAGTAATAGTAGTTGTAGTAGTAGTAGTAGTAGTAGTAGTAGTAGTAGTAGTAGTAGTAGTAGTAGTAGTAGTAGTAGTAGTAGTTGTAATAGTAGTAGTAGTAGTAGTAGTAGTAGTAGTAGTAGTAGTAGTAGTAGTAGTAGTAGTAGTAGTAGTAGTAGTAGTAAGAGGAGGAGGAGGAGGAGGAACAATAACAGTAGTAATACAGATAGTAGAAAAGTATGAAGTATACTTTTTATAGTAATTTATGATTGAGCATGCACTGATATGTGTATATATTTATGTATCTTCTTTGAATGAAGTTTAAAACAAAAAGAATAGATATTTTGTTTATTTTTTTATCCTTAATTAAAATGGAAGGAAACATAAGATACCTACATTTAGATTGGCCGTGCGAAGCAAGAGCTAGGAGTAAAAGATACGTTTTGAGAACATTGACCATAATCCTTTTTCTTCTGCATCCACGAACCTGCACAATTTGGAAAGATTTTTTTTTGTTTTTTTATTATTTTACACACAGCAAACCATTATAACTGGCTATAGTTAGACCATAATGAAAAGTTGACTTCTTAACTCTGAAAGACACAATCTGAAAGCAAACTTTATAAACTAAGCTATGCTCCACTATCGTGTGCAAAATGAAATCTAACACAACACAAAAAAAAAATCCGCTCACTGAAATATTGGCGAAGACCAAAATTGTCACGAACCCATACACAATTGTGGTTAGGCTAGGACAAGGCAAATGTTCTATTTTTTAAACACCGAGGATGTAAATTTTCTACCTTCCTGGATTATCAAGTCAGAAAGTATCTCATTGTTCCTTGTTTAATTAGTTCCAATAAATGGCGCGTGAGAGTCCATGATTTTGACCATGTTTGGCGGGATCGCGATACAGTACCGCCTTGGCTTGCTAGGTGTGATTGTCCCGCGTCGTTTTTGATTACTTCCCTCTTTACAATTGGTATTCTCTTCCTAGTGTTTTGCAAAGAAGGGAGAGAACAACCAAGGCCACACATCATTAGTTCTTAATTTGCTTCATCTAATGTCCAAATGAAAATAAAAAATTGCTCTTGTATTTGGTATTCACAGATTCACTCACAGATAATCTTGAAAATAAAACGAAACGAAAATAAATGATCACTTGGAAGGCAAAAAAAAAAACTATAAAAATGATGACCATTGGAAATTGAAAGAAATAGTAAAAGTGTTGATAAGAGAGTAACTAGCAAGAAAGAAAGAGGGGGGAGAAGGGAAGGGAGAGCAGTAGTTTTGTACTGTTTAAAGTACATTTTGTCATTCTGAGATACTAATGAGACAAGCAAAATGTATTTCTATAATTGTCTCCCGTATCATGTAACTGTCCACTTGGTCGCTCAGTATTCCTGTCTTTCTAAGCCTGTACATCTGTATTCCTGTCCTTTTCTTTTATTCTCATTTCTATATGTCGGTCTGAATTGTTCTGAATCACGACAATGTTCTTTTTTTATCCGACTCTTTTCCTGTATCCCGGCCTCTATCAGTCATTTTGGATCTCTGTAGAATACGATATATATCCGTAGCTATCTATATCTCTGTATTCCTTTTTTTCAGTCTGACTCTTCCTCTGTATCCCGGTCTCTAGTTGTCTGTCTAAATCTCTCTACACCTCTACATACCAGTCTCTTTGTATCGCAATCTCCATAATTATATGCCACTCCCTGTCTACACTATACCTGTCTTAAAACAGGTCTCTGTCTATTGATATGCCTGGGTGTCTTCATGGGTCGGTATTTATCCGTCTGTCTTTAAATCTTACTATATCCAAACTATATGTCTGTCTCTATTTTTATCCCGATCCTTTCTGTCTTTTTCTCTCTCTGTGCACCCAACAATCCATTTAATTTTTCCCCTGCCTGTTTGTCTGTCGTTTTAACATTTTTTCTGTGTCTGGGTATCTATCTTCTCTCCATCTCTATAATTATATGTAACTATCTCTATCCCTATTATTTTTGTCTCTCTTTGCCAATCGCAATTTAATATCCCGGTCCTCTGCTTATCTCTAACTTTCTGTATCCAGATCTTCAACTACATTTTAGTTTTTCTGCATCCCTATATCCAGGAATTATGTATATGTAATCTTTGCTCTCCTGCCCACACTCTCCCCATTAATTTATCTTCATCAACCCGCAAAAGAGAACTATAACTAACATGTTCCTGCTTGAGACAATGATGCATGGTTTTCATGACCTACATTTGGTTTTGCCTGTATTTTTACAAGGAGAGAAGGAAGCTTACTACTAAATGAATGTTTTGTCTTCACCAAGGTACTTAGCTCCATTGTTGCAGCCTTTTCTTATTTTTGGTCCAATCCTGTTCGTGATGTATTTATAATATATTTCTTTTTTCTTCCTTTTTCTATATCGCTCAAACTCGGCCCCGCTCTCTTTTTCATGTTTCCTGTAAGTTCTAATGCCAAACCAATAGAGAGATAGATAGCTCTCTCCGAATCGTTCTCGCTTGCTCTCTCTCGCTTTCTGGCTGTTAAATCATGTTAGATCGAAAGCTAGGCGAAGAAAGCAATCGAAAGAGAGAGAGAGAGAGAGAGAGAGAGAGAGAGAGAGAGAGAGAGAGAGAGAGAGAGAGAGGGTTGGGGCAGTATTAAGAAAACGAAAGAGATTTATTGTCAATGTAAGTCGAAACGTCTGAGATAAAATAGTTCTGTTTAATGTTCATTTTACTTTGTTCTCAATTACTTTTTTTTCCTTTTACGTTGTTCCGTAGGTGGCATTCGCCAACATATGTTAATGTTTTAGAAAGAATAACAATATGTGTAGTATTCGCTCTATCAGCATGAAATGCCTTGAAAATTAGTACTATGTGTATTTTCTTGAATATGGTCTCATGTGTGTCATTAAGAATCACCCCACCTCCCCATCTCCCAATCGATCAACTAAATGTTGAAACTCAGTGCCTAAGAAGTGCCACATTGACCCTTGCATGTCACGCCTAGGTTCTAACGAGTGGCCACAGTTTTATTCTCAATAATTCAAAGTAACTAACTTTAGATTCGGAAGAAATATAGATGCAACTTCCGAAACAAGGAAACGAAAGCACTGATCACCTAAAAATAGATAAAGAAGAAACA
>JAWDGP010005324.1:0-12500 GCA_033675545.1 Elysia crispata | reverse complement strand
TGGGCGCTCGGAAATTTCTTGAGAGGTTGGCAGCTGGATGTGCCCCGGGGGCATCCAGCAAGGTGCTGACCCCAGGGCTTTCCTCGAGAGTACAGAATGTCCCAGATCCGCAGGAAGCTCGAGGAGGAGCTCAGAGCCCTCGGAGGAGGCGATTGAAGTTCCAACTGGCTTCTCAAAAGTGGATCTCGTGAAGGTCAACCCAGATGGTAGCGAAAGGGTCACACAGATCCTGTTCTACGCCACAAACAGGTGGCCGTCCTCCAGGAAAGTGAGGATAACAGCACAGCCTCCTCCGACAAGCGTTCCCAAGGGGTGTTGGAAACCCTTGAAAAATGGACTCCAAAGAGGATCTGGTTGGGCTGTAGTACAGGTTCACACCCTCTGGCTAGACATCGCCCGATATCAGCCCCCTTCGGAGGCGGTTCCTACATCCCACTACCAAAGAAACTGCAAGATAAAAAGGCGGTGGTCAACGTGAAAAACGGCGACGACCACTGCCTGCGATGGGCCCTTCGGTCTGCCCTGTTTCAAGCTGCAGAAAACCCACACAGACCCACCAAATACCCAACTGAAGATGGTCTAGACTTCGCCGGCATCGAGGCCCCCACACCCATCTCTCAGATCGGCATGGTGGAGTGCTAGAACAATCTCGCCATCAACGTGTTCGGTTGGGACAAGGGGGGTGATCGTACACCGCCTCAGCAAGCAACCAGAACACATGCCCAGGACAAATCTGCTGTTGATTCAGAAAGCGGGCAAGTTCCACTACACCTGGATCAAGGACCTCAACCGCTTCCTCTATGACCAGAGCAAGCACAGAGAGAAGAAGCACTTCTGTGAGCGCTGTCTCCATGGCTATTCCAGGGAAAACCTGTTGGAGGACCACAAGCCAGAATGCAAGGGAATCGGACAGACAGCTGTCAGGGTGGAGATGCCAGAGGAGGGCAAGAACAAGCTCACCTTCCAGAAACACCACAAGCAGCTGCCGGCGCCATACATTATCTACGCCGGTAGTAGTAGTAGTAGTAGTAGTAGTAGTAGTAGTAGTAGTAGTAGTAGTAGTAGTAGGTACGGTCACAGGCGTTGTGTGGTCCGGCACAGTTAGTGCTACAACTATAGCCACAAACGTTTCCATACCATCCAGGATTGCAGCTATCGCAGGCTCCAGTATATCGATCTCACGCTTTATTTCCTGCACAGTTCTTGCTGCAACTACTCCCACACTGGCTTCCATAATACCCTGCCTCACAGGCTCCACTAGTATGGTCACAGGCGTTGTGTGATCCAACATAATGACTGCTGCAAGTCCAGGAACATCTGTCTCTATAGTACCCACGGTCCCAGCCCTTATCACAATTCCCACTTAAGTGATGGCAGGCTCTGTGTGACCCCGCACAGTGTGGGCTACAGCGGCTTGATCATTTAGACCCGTAAGTACCAGCATCACATTCTATTTGAAACAAAAATTATGACCTTGTTTAAAATTAAATTCGACTTTGACATTTTGTTTTATATATGCAGTGTCATTGATAACTCAATCATATACCAAAAAAAAAATTTCTTCCTGACAGGATGGGATTTTCAATTCTATTCATAAACCTAATAGAAGCGCCTTAGACTTATTAATATCAAGACGATAGTTGTCAGTAGTTGTCCCATCAATGCAGAGAGAGAGAGAGAGAGAGAGAGAGAGAGAGAGAGAGAGAGAGAGAGACAGAGAGAGACAGAGAGACAGAGACAGAGACAGAGAGAGAGACACACACAGAGAGAGAGAGAGAGAGCCTTCTCGAAATGTGAGCACATTGATCCCAACAGTTGTATAGTTAATATCAATTAATGGAGATCTTCTCAAGAAGGACCTGTTAAGATATGACGAAACTGATCTGAGAGTACCCAAGTTTTCCATCCAGACGCAAGATGATCTGAATGTTCTATTATATGTGACCGTGACCGAGTCTTCGAGGCAGAAAATGGACATTATCAAGATACTTTGATCGGTGATGATCCAAAGTCGGAAGACTACCCGAGATATTTGGGGACAGAAGGACGATGCTGCAGATATCAAGTTCGGTGAAGCCCTCTCGTCTGACCAAAATCCGGAGCTGCAGTCGATTGTCGAGAGGGTCAGTAGTGGTAGTGGTAGTGGTGGTGCTAGTGGTAGTGGTAGTGGTAGTGGTAGTGGTAGTGGTAGTGGTTGTGGTAGTAGTAGTAGTAGTAGTAGTAGTAGTAGTAGTAGTAGTAGTAGTAGTAGTAGTAGTAGTAGTAGTAGTAGTAGTAGTAGCAGCAGCAGCAGTAGAAGTAGTTGAAGTAGTAGTAATAGTTGCAGTAATAATAACAGGTGTATTATAATGTACAGGTATAGACGCTGACTAACCTGTGCAATCTTCACCTGTAAAGCCAGGAGCACAGCCAGACCGACAACCCCCACTGTGGATAAAACAGCTCTCTGTCTGATTGGCACAGTTACATTGACGCTCACATTGGAGACCAAATCGACCTTCTGCACACGATGGTTCTGAAAGTCGTTGATAACGTGTTGTCAGTGGCGATATTTTTTATTTACTTAATTGAAAAGACTTTTAAAATTATTATTTTTTGCATCACTTTTGTTAGTACTAGAGCAGAATAGTTGTACAAAACCTAAAACAATCTTTGTTTACTAACTTTTATTCTTTTACATTTTGACTAAACTCCGTATCCTTACACGTAAACTACTCGATGCCGCCCAGGGGTGCAACACTTTTCGTGTCAAAAACAATAATATTTGACCGACGTTAATATATTATAATTAAGAAAACTTAGCAAATTCACAGAAAAAAGTTGATTCTATAAAAGGTTTGGGGAATATTTTTACAGGTCAATACTTCAAACAATCTAATTGTAAATCTATATATGCGCCTTGTTACTGCTCACATCGTGGTATTTTTCTTCCAGAGATAAATCATCTCATAATTCTTTCACAATTATAAACAAAATGTGAACAAAAAAGGTTATTTATAAGTTGCTAAATATATTCTAAAACCAAAACTTAGAGAATAGAAAGTTAGATAGGAAAATTATGTTATGACACTCACCGCCAAAAATTTCCACTTCACATAAAGTCAAATTCTACTGCTTCTTCCTTTTTCTATAATTACATGTTTAACATTTCTGATCATGTCATTCGGTACCATAGTGTATACTTCTTTCGGTGCTGTATTTTGGTCTGTATACTGATATGACACTTTATTCAATCCTGAAAGGGTTTTGAGCTTGAAGTACATAAGGTGGCGCCCACAGCATCCATCTATTGATTATTTTTCACATCATGTGTATTAGTTCAGCTTCAGTTAATGGTTACATGACTAATGATCATAAAGTTTGACATTGAGTGAAGTTAAAGCAAGAGAAGAATCTGGTAGGATCAATAAATTAATATAGAGCAAGTAATGCTATTCTCTGAGCGGTCATTGTAGCGTCAAACATTGTAGCCCGGGACATTGTAGACCCAGAAATTGTAGTGTCGGACATTGTAGCGGAATTAAATGTTCTACAGCTAAGCATATAGAGAACCCAAGCATCCAGCTTCTGTATCTTGCATCAAACATTTTAGCTTCAATCTGAAGACACACACCAACAGGTCTGGGCGATCATCACATATTTTTTCTTACAGCTGAAGTCCGGTATGCCAGTGATGTTGCTTTGGTCACTCAAACCACCAGAACTGATAAATGGCACCAGATGCATCTTTCGTAGCTGCAATAGAAACACCGTCGAAGTAGAAGTAGCTATAGGATTTGATTTAGGACAGCGTCATTTAGTACCAAAATACCACTTTGGCCGCCAAATGTAACATTCCCATTTTTATTTAAAAAAAAATAGTTTCCTCTGCGACCAATAATTTTCAACAAGGTGCAAGCTCAAACGCTGACTTTCATTGGCCTAGACTTGCGGAAGCCCATTTTTGCGCACGGAATGCTTTGTGTAGCTTGTGCAATCCATGAGATGTGTAGCATTCTCTGTAGGAACCATATTTCTGCTGCCTCCAGCTTCTTTTGCAACTTTTTTGAAATTGTCTAGGCCTCACATCCACTCATCAGAATGGGTTCAATATAAAACTCCAGGGCTCTTCTTCCTATTTGAATCGAGATTATTAGTTAGCATTGATTTTATTCTCTTCTTTGCCAAATCTATTCTTGATGCAATTTGAATGTTGCTGTGTCTATTGGTTGATACTCAAATACAGAAACATTTGAATTGGACGCTTTACTGGAGTGCACTCTCGTTGATAGAGATGCTGATCTGTGGACACCACTGATTTTGAAGGACGATCGTTACTTCTGTCATTTTGAAATTCAATTCGAGTCCTCTTCTTTCTGCTTTCTTCCTCAACTATGTATGATACTTGTTGCAAGTCTTCTTCTTTTCTGCAGTTAAGGCAGTGTGATCAGCGTATAACAAGTTCATTACGTTCTGCCCTCCTACTTTAACTTCTGGAAATCCTTATAGGCTTCTCATAATTATTTCACTTTACAGTGAGAAAAGATCTAGGGAAAGCACACATCCTTGTTTGACACCTAGATTTGATTTCTGAAATGAGATGATTGCGCCATCAACTCGCATTGCTGCTGTCTGTTCCCAGTACAGGTTTTAGATTACTTGCAGATCTTTTCCACAGTTTTATCTTCAAGTGTGTTAGTTGTGTGATTATTTCATCATATCGTACTCTGTAAAAATCCTTGCTGTAGTCACTGAGCACAGGTCTGAGAACAAGACTGAGTACCTACTCAGCCATGTGTCTTCTCTCTCTCTCTGTCTCTCTCTCTGTCTCTCTCTCCCTCTCCCTCTCTTTCTCTCCTGATCTGTCTCCCTCCTTCTCTCTATCTATTTCTATATATATATATATACACACATAATACACACACATAGATATATATATATATATTCTGCTATTTCAAGTCCCAACCTTACCTCCAAAATTAATGTCCAAAAAATATTTTGGAATATGGTTTATTTCTTTTCTTTTGCAGCTTGATTTTTTTACACGCATAATAGTGCACATTAACACTGTAGTCAATTTGATAATAGTTTTCAGCCTCTTCTTAAACATGGACGTAATATCTTTCAATAAATAGGTGTTTTCAATAAAGCATTGTAACTTCTTCTTAGCAAGAGTGGTATTCACCTCGATGATTACTTGCGCACTTAAATGCAGTGGAAGTTGGTATTTGCTCAAGTCATCAAGCACACTTTGTAGATCTAAAGGGTGAAAAGAACGTGTGGCCTTGGAAAAATCCTCGAAAATGTGATAGTATTACAGACAGACTTACATGTTTTCTTACGATCTCTCCTATTGTAGATGCGAAACATGTGGTAAGAACAACATTCTCCACCACCCAGGATATCCCCTCTTGGGACGTTTCTGGCGGGGAGGTTTCATTGTCTGGAATATCAAGCTTGCCATCCACAGCGCGAGAAGAGATCCATGGCCCAAAAGTTGATGATTGCACAGTTAAATGCTTTAAAGCCAAATTCCGCCCTGAAAAGTAATCATAGCTACGCAGTTCTGTAAAAGCTGAAAAGTAGTTTTAATGTTGTTTTTTTTTCTATGGAAATGTTAACGAGAAAGTTACTGACAGGGCTATCGTGACCTCAGAGAAACAATGTTCTATCTGATGTTTTTGCTGAAAACAGAAAATAGGATATTAAATCATTGGTGTCGGCTGTAAAAACTCGATGGAGGTGTTTATGTGCGATTAGCTTAGTTTAATAAAAAAAATCTTTATTATTCTAAGATGTGAAAATTGTTGAGTAATTGTGTATGGGGTATTAACGATTCCTATGGGCATTATTGACTCCTAGATGAAGTACGAGGCATTAGTGACTCCTTTATTAGGGACACGTATGGGGCATTAGTGACTCCTAGATCAGGTAAAGTAAAACCAAGTGATAAATCTGATATACTTTTATAAGCGGCGGGATGAGTATCTAAACCTAGTATTTTTATTTTAAAGTGTAGGAATTATGCAATTGCAGTAAGTGGTTCATTAAAATAAGTAACATTTCCTTCAATATGAAGCAAAGTGACATCGACAAAGCTATTCAAAAAGAAATTATAGTTAATAACGGTTGAGAGAGTTTAGACATAAAAAAAATAGTTTTGAGTCCATCGTAACGGTCTTTCATTTACACCTTTATGTAAATCAAGTCGCCTAGGACTACTCTAGTCAAATAGGTTTAAACATCTTGAGGTTGTTCGGCTGCATCATTCTTTAATCTATAGGGCTAAAAATGGCGTTGAGTAAGGGATGCTAATACGAAGAAAAATGTATAATCTGAAACAAAGAATGTAACTTTTTTTCTTGCTTCTAATCAAGCGGCTATGAAACTAAAACTACATCAAGCTGCAGGATCTACACCTTTGAACGATACACACAGGTGCGGGATTATTGCTTGCCATGTGTGAATGTTGTTCGCTATATACTGGTTTTTTTTTTTTTAAAGTAGAAAAGTAACACCTTTGATAGAAGATAAATTCCTCAACCGAAAAAAAAGACTTTCTTCACACTTTTCTTGAACTAGTTAATCTAAATTAGATTTTGAATATAATCAGTTTTCGGAAGCATTTTAGTCATTTAGGTTTTGAAGATAATTGATCCAGATTTAACATCAAGCCCATGGGGTTAAATCTGTACTAGAAAACCCGTCGAGTTCAACTTAAAAGATGAGGCCCATATTTTTAGAATGAGTATTAAAGATGTAAAGGCGAATGTGTAGAACATTTGTTTGTTACCGGTTTAAACGAGACTTTTACTGGAAGCTCTGTTATGAATGGCTAAAACGTGATCCGAATAGAACTTTACATTGAAGACACAAATTTTCACAGTGATATTTGGATAAAAGTGTTATGTTTTTTTCTTCCTCGCGCCAAGGATACGCTATAAAAGAGAGGTTAAGGAATTCGGTTATAAAGTTTTATATAATTTCATGTCTTTGAATTTTCGAGACATTTGTGGCGTTATGAGCAGTCGAAAAAGAATTGTATCTGATTAGATTATAAAATTAAACATTTCTTTATAACTTACAGCACCTGCTCTTTCATACCTCCACTAATATACAGGGAACAAAGGGACAGTACCCCGGTTCCATAGAGAGAGAACTCCTTGACAGGAACATGTGTGTCGCAAACGATATCATACGTTCTTTCAACCACCATAGCTTCATTGTGTATACTGTCACGCTGAAATCTCCGGTCAATGCCATTCTGTTTGCAGCTTAGATAAATCTTGTCATTCTTGGCTGTGGAGATTTCATATTTCTATCAAGTCGCCAAATGATTCATTGTACATTCCGAAAAAAATGTATTTAAATTTACACCGCTTTAATTTTTTTAAATAGCAATCATCACAAATTAGTTTGATGAATCCAAAGATCCATTAAATGAAGAAAGCATAATCTTCAAATATGACACTTCTAAGTTCCAATTAGGTATTTCAATAGAGGCCACTGGAATTAAAAAAAAAAAAATTACAAATGACATATTTGTAATATCTTTTACCTGTGTCTTTAACCACAATCCTGACCCATGAGATAATAAAAGGAGTCCTCAGTTTAACGGTCAGGTTAGTGTTTCCCCCATTGTTACAAGTCGCGTCATTTCTGTCTGTTAACCATGTCGTCTCCCGACCTTGTTCGTTATAGGCCGAGAAAGTCATCGATGCTGTTAAGTGAAGGAGAAAATCAAGTCTAATTTATTACATGTTAATTTATTTTCATTGAGCTAAAAACACTGTGACGAGATGATCAAGAAATAAACGAAAATTGAAGGACAATATTTAGATTATTGGAATAACTTGGATGGTACTGATTTTGAAGTATATGGTTTAAAATGTATCTATTGTTGAAAGTTGAAATACATGAGCGAGAAAATCTCGTGGAGGTTTGGTATTTTGTTAATATTTTGCGCTTGGTTTTAAGATATTCTCACGGGAAGATGGAGTCACGGCCTTTGATATATTTTATCAACAGGTTTTTAACCTACTGAATCTTTTAGAATAAGCCTACATTGTTTTTCTTTCAGCGCTTTCTTCAAATTCGGTAGGAAAATGGCGTTGTTCTTTTTTTCTTTCAGCAAATTATTTTAAATGTGTCAGTGATATAGAAACATATATGAAAGTGATGGGTGTAAAAACTAGAAATTTTACTAGATGATGATGATGATGATGAAGATGATGATGATGATGATGACAGAAAAGGTGATACGTGCGATATGGTGAAGAAGACTTTGACTACGTCCAGGACGACGACGACGAAGAAGAAGAAGAAGAAAAAGAAGAAGAAGAAGAAGAAGAAGAAGGAGAAGGAGAAGGAGAAGGAGAAGAAGAAGAAGAAGAAGAAGAAGAAGAAGAAGAAGAAGAAGAAGAAGAAGAAGAAGAAGAAGAAGAAGAAGAAGAAGAAGAAGAAGAAGAAGAAGAAAAAGACCGAAAGGGCCTTACTTCGAGGGGCTAAATGAAAACAGCCTACAAAGCGCCCAACAACACAGCAAACGTTTGCTAAATCACATGCACAATCATAAGACATATCAGTTGAAACCTAACCTGTCAGCGGCAATTTTTAGATTCATATTCAGATTGTGAGTTAACCCCAGTTCGAGCCCAGAGCAACATTTTTAATTCTTTTTTTATAATTTTATTTCCTCCCCCCCCACACACACACACTCCTCACTTTATTATACTAAACTTTTCAGTTTGTAATATCTTTTTGAAAATTTTGTGTTCATAGTAGGGTATGGAATTGCATTTTCAAAAATTGATTAAACATGTGAAAAAATTGTTTACATCATATTGTTAGTTTAATGTCTTAGTTTCTGACATAAGCCTTTATAAAAAAAAAGACTTCGATCTGAATATTTATACTATTTAACATATACGCTTGGAACCAATAATGTTCTAATTTAATGGTTTCGCAAAAGATTCACATAAGTACAGTCGAAAATTTGGAAATGTTTTGAATGGTTCTATACAATATTGTCTCCCTCCCTCCCCAAAATCCAAAAACAAAAGAAATACAGAAACATGGAACTTTGATCTTGTATTGTTCTTTTTTTTTTCAAATTTAGCTTCGACTTTGTTTCACTTATTAACTTTTTAATAATCGCGGAAAACATGAAACAAAATTAATTTAGGCGATTTTTTTAAACAAGGAAAAAAGAGGTTGCAAAAAGTTAGAAAAAGTTTTTCCTAAAAGTTTGATATAAATTTCACTTTTGAGTCCAACCATAAAGCATCTCTTATTAATGTAGCTAAGAGAAAAGATGGACTATTTAACCGATCATTAATTTTCAAGACCACCTAGCCACTTCAGATTTGGCATATAGTTGTACATTGTTCTTGAGGTTGGTATGATAATATTATTTTTTAACGAAAACAGTGTTTCTGATAAATGGAAGGCAACAGGGTGATTACAATTATCTTAAAAAAAAAAATAGGTTAATGTGCGAACTACTTCCTGTAAGCACAGCTAAGTAGAGATCGCAAGAACAAAACTTAAAGGAGGCCTACAATGAAAGCGGCAGCGTTTCTAACAGTCTGGGACAGAAGTACATCAGTACATTTTAAAGAAAAAGATCTAATAATCTTAAAAAAAGTCGCTTAAATCTAGATTCTAGATCTAGAGCCTAGATATGCACAGCAGCTAAACTCAAATTACAAGGTTAAGTTCCAGGTTGACTTAGATCTAGATTTTACATTTACGCTTAGAATTTCAAAAAGGATTTAAGTTTTAGATCTAGATTCAGTGTTTAGACTTGTAAAGACATATCTATCAAGATTCAAGATAAGGAAATATTTGGATGATTTAAGTGAAAGGGTAGATATCAAGACCATTGATAAATCTCATTAATACACACACACATACACTCACATCCCAGCCCCGTCAAATTGACACCAGGGTCTTTGTAGCTTGTCCTGAACTTAGTAATATGTTTTAAACATTGTTAAATCTTTTATATACTCTAAATACTTATAATGTGTTTGTTTTCATTTTGTTCCTTAATTAAAGATTTAATGGGCTTATCATTCCTTTTATCTGTTCTAGAAGCTGCTAACTTGCGACACAGTGTAAGGCATTCTACAGTGCTATGCCAACACTTACTGATGCGTTTTACTTTAAACATCTGTATCTCTGTCTCTCTCTCTCTCTCTCTCTCTCTCTCTCTCTCTCTCTCTCTCTCTCTCTCTCTCTCTCTTTCTTTCTCTCTATTTCTCTAAATAGCAGAAGCAGAAAAAAGCTCGATTGAACCCTGAAATGACAGAAAAGAGAGAATTTCGAGAAAACTGAAATAATGATAAAGACGATGACCGACGTTGGTCGTTCCGTCTTGCCAAGTCAAGAACAGACTCGCCATCAACAAAGAAACCTGTATCTTCTGACGATAACAGAGAACCTGTTTTGTTTAGAGTGTATAGTTAAAGGAGTATTCATCCTAAGATCCATCAGAGGACTTGGTCTTTCTTAGCGAAATTCTGTTTCTGTCTGGCTGTCTATCTGTCTGTCTCTCTATCTTTCTCTATGTCTCTCTATCTATCTGTCCCTCTCTTAGCGATTTAGCTTTGTAGTCTATTCAAGTTAGCATGTATAAGTGTAGAATATATGAACGTTTTCTTCTGGATAATCACTTATTTGAATAATGATGATATTAAACGACTTTGCTTGGATCTTACACATGCTCAACCGCTCACTTAAAGACCACTATCCATTTAAACATTTATCAGATGTCTACCAAGTGTTTAAGTGTTTTTTCAACTTCACCTGAGTAAATCACAGTGCGCTTATCTTCATTCTCTAACACTAGTTCTCGACCAGTGGCTGTTCCATAAATTCCTAAGTTGTCTGTTTTCAGTGCTTCCTGCTTTATAACGAGTAGGAGGTTGTCGAGGATTTCCCTGCTCGATACAAGGTCTAACATTTCCATGTACCGAACTTATTTCGAGTTTTTTCTCTTGAAGAGCTTCATGCAAGAGTCTCACAAAGGTTTTCCAAGTATCGCAGCATATAATCTCACATCTGACTCTAGTCTGACAATCTTTTCTGTGACTATGTACAGCGAATTTTCGTACCTCAAGGAATCCTTTCTTCTTATTGCTTCAAATCAGTCTATAAGTGCTGTGCGTGTCTTTTTCTTTAATGTTTACTTTGTCAATAATTTATTGGTGAAGCCTTTTTGTATGTCCAGGGTGTACGTCTAAAACGGCGATATACCCACATCTTCAAAGTCTGATAATTTGTTTGCCATGGTTGTTGTTAGGGGCTACGTTTCACATCCATACTGGAAGGAGGACAATATGTCTCAGTAAGGAAAGGTAAGATAGATGCGACGAGATGTTTCAACAGTGGCCAATCAGCCAGATACCAACGCTTGAAGTCAAGAACCAGTTACAGAGCGCTTGCAGGAGATTGCCTACAAGTTCACCCATGAAAGATACCGAAAGAGGACTAGAAACAGTAGGAGTTGCTACACCGAAGGCCTGCTAGCCATCAACAAGATGTTGCCTTCCACGGTAAACTGAAAGTGTGGCGGTGCCCACAGTTCATGCTATTTCCGAGGCTCCTCTGGCCATTCCTGGTCTATGAAATCTGCTCAACTACACTTGAGGCAATAGAAGTTAAGATCAATAAGTTCACCTAGAAGGTGGTAAGGGGTACCTCCGGGTCTCACAGATATGGCAATGTACTGCCGTAAAGCAAAGCTGATGACTCCCACTAAAATCCATCTTGGAAGAGAAATGTGGCAAAGAAGCCAGGCTACTCTCTCTGTTAGTTGACTTCGAGGACCCGTTTGTGAAGACAGTGCAACCGACCATAAAGACGGGTAGGAAATGAAAAGAGTTGCCGACAGCCGTAGACAGAAGCCAAAGAATGCCTTAAGATTAAAGAAGTGAATTGGGCAAACTCAAACTCAAAGGGCGATCACATCTACCGCAAAAGTGGTGGTCAAAAGCAGAAGGGACAGAGAAAAGAGACATGGTCATCAACGAGATACGGTTCAATGAGAATTCCAGAAGGGTTCAGAAAGTAGTACAGCAACCTCAACAGGGACAATGGACTAATTAGGAGTAATGCCCTGCGAGGAAATCCCTCACATGGAACGAGATCTGGCACATGGCGCCACTCTTGATTAGCTTTCTTCATCAGATCAGTGTACGATCTCCTGCCCTCAAACGCAAATCTGGCACGGTGGGGAAAGAAAGAGGACCCCACTTAACTTCTGAGCATCTCTTGAGCTCTTGCAAAATCGTCCTCTCACAGGGGCAGTACATATGGAGGCATAATAGAGTCGTTCAGAAACTTGCCGCAATAAAAAAGGACGGCTGAAGGAGAGACATTACCCTACCTAATACCAACGCGTTGATATTCACAACAGAGGGAGAGCGCTAAAAATCATGGCACTGAAGCAGGTGAGGACAACGAACCAGATAAAATGCTCTCTAGACGGATTTTGCAGTGAAGACTGGGATGTTTCA
>JAWDGP010005322.1:10000-33036 GCA_033675545.1 Elysia crispata | reverse complement strand
GCGGAGGATGAGATGACACTTACACTCAATGTATATAGACAGAATCTGACCTTTGAGGGGCGGAGGATGAGATGACACTTACACTCAATGTATATAGACAGAATCTGATGTTTGAGGGGCGGAGGATGAGATGACACTTACACTCAATGTATATAGACAGAATTCGATCTTGAGGGGCGGGGGAGAGGGCGGAGGATGAGATGATACCTACACTCAATGTATATAGACAGAATTCGATCTTTGAGGGGCGGGGAGGGGGCGGGGCATGAGATGACACTTACACTCAATGTATATAGACAGAATTCGATCTTTGAGGGGCGGGGGAGGGGGGCGGAGGATGAGATGACACTTACACTCAATGTATATAGACATAAGAATTCGATGTTTGAGGGGCGGGGAGGGGGGCGGGGATGAGATGACACTTACACTCAATGTATAGACAGAATTCGATCTTTGAGGGGCGGGGAGGGGGTGGGGAACGAGATGACACTCACACTCACGTATAGACAGAATTCGATGTTTGAGGGGCGGGGGAGAGGGGCGGAGGATGAGATGACACTTACACTCAATGTATATAGACAGAATTCGATCTTTGAGGGGCGGGGGAGGGGGCGGAGGATGAGATGACACATACACTCAATGTATATAGACAGAATCTGATCTTGAGGGGCGGGGAGGGGGCGGAGGATGAGATGACACTTACACTCAAATGTATATAGACAGAATTCGATCTTTGAGGGGCGGAGGATGAGATGACACTTAAGCACTCAATGTATATAGACAGAATTCGATCTTTGAGGGGCGGGGGAGGGGGAGGGAGGATGAGATGACACTTACACTCAATGTATATGGACAGAATTCGATCTTTGAGGGGCGGGGGAGGGGGCGGAGGATGAGATGACACTTACACTCAATGTATATAGACAGAATTCGATCTTTGTAGTGGGGCGGGGGAAGGAGGGGCGGAGGATGAGATGACACTTACACTCAATGTATATAGACAGAATTCGATCTTTGGAGGGGCGGGGGAGGGGGCGGAGGATGAGATGACACTTACACTCAATGTATATAGACAGAATTCGATCTTTGAGGGGCGGGGGAGGGGGGCGGAGGATGAGATGACACTTACACTCAATGTATATAGACAGAATTCGATCTTTGAGTGGAGGGGGATGGGGGCGGATGATGAGAAGACACTTACACTCAATGTATATAGACAGAATTCGATCTTTGAGGGGCGGGGGAGGGGGGCGGAGGATGAGATGACACTCACACTCAATGTATATAGACAGAATTCGATCTTTGAGGGGCGGGGGAAGGAGGGCGGAGGATGAGATGACACTTACACTCAATGTATATAGACAGAATTCGATGTGGGAGGGGCGGGGGGGGGGGGCGGAGGATGAGATGACACTTACACTCAATGTATATAGACAGAATTCGATCTTTGAGGGGCGGGGAGGATGAGATGACACTTACACTCAATGTATATAGACTGAATTCGATCTGGGGGGGGGGGGGGAGGGGGGCGGAGGATGAGATGACACTTACACTCAATGTATATAGACAGAATTCGATCTTTGAGGGCGGGGGGAGGGGGCGGAGGATGAGATGACACATACACTCAATGTATATAGACAGAATTCGATCTTTGAGGGGCGGGGGAAGGAGGGCGGAGGATGAGATGACACTTACACTCAATGTATATAGACAGAATTCGATCTTTGAGGGGCGGGGGAGGGGGTGGAGGATGAGATGACACTTACACTCAATGTATATAGACAGAATTCGATCTTTGAGGGGCGGGGAGGGGGGCGGAGGATGAGATGACACATACACTCAATGTATATAGACAGAATTCGATCTTTGAGGGGCGGGGGAGGGGGGCGGAGGATGAGATGACACTTAAAATAAATGTATACAGACAGAATTCGATGTTGGAGGGGGGGGGGACGGGGGGGGGAGGATGAGATGACACTTACACTCAATGTATATAGACAGAATTCGATCTTTGAGGGGCGGGGGAGGGGGCGGAGGATGAGATGACACTTACACTCAATGTATATAGACAGAATTCGATCTTTGAGGGGCGGGGGAGGGGGGTGGAGGTTGAAAAATAATGTATTAATGCAAAATCTAGTAATCAAACCTTTATTTGTTTAGGCCGACCGACTTAATTAGACTCTAAAGATATACTGGTTTATGAATGCAGCCTCATTCAAATTCTCTACTTGCCGTTAAAAATGTCATTAGAGAAAAAAAGAAGAGGAGGGGGGAATAGGGGAAGAAATAGTGGTTTTACTGAGGAGACAAAAAAATGGATAAATCTGGTTTACTTTTAATTTTCTTTTTTGTTATTGATTTGAAGTTAGTTTATACAGCGGAAGTATGAATGCAAAAAAAAAGAAAAACCAAGGGCGTTTTCACTTGATCAATTTTCCCCTTTTTATTACATGTAGTCATGTCAGCCTCATAAATCGAATAATAGGAGCCAAAGCCTGTCTATAATAGAAGCCAAAGTCTGTCTTGAACCGTCCTTGGGTGAGTGCTGAGTGAAGCTCCGACGAGAGAAAACCAGAAACCCTCCTACAGACGATAGTATGCATTTTTTTTTTTTTAATCATCGACGCAGCATTTTGATTTAGACTGCCGCGGATGGCTTGTGACAAAGTCTAGCGCCGGGTTTAAAATATAAAAAAAAAAAAAACCAAAAACAAAAAAAAAACAAAAAAAACGCTTCTCTGGACGGACTGGAGCGAGGTGTGAAATTCAGATGGATGTCTCAGTGATCGGGGAAAACTCTCTATCCAAAAAACGAAGAAAGAACCAAAGAAATGTTTGAATCACGAGTCTGCGAAAGTCGCGGTACCAAGGGTGTGTCTTAGTATTTCTTGTGGAAAGGCTTTGCGGGTATACCATATGAAATTTGGGTTGATATTTTCAGGTTAGAAATTTTCCAGGAAGATGAACACTTACGCCTTTTTACAATTCAGTTTGAAATTATGTTGGATGAAATCAGTTCTTAGTGGGAATCGACCTTTGGCGGGACAAAAAAATTAGTGTGCAACTTTGCTCGTGGTGATAGGATATAACTTTTGTGTACGTTCTCTCATGCTGATAACCGCAGGATTAGAATATATAAATTTTGTGTACGTTCTCTCATGCTGATAACCGCAGGATTAGAATATATAAATTTTGTGTACGTTCTCTCATGCTGATAACCGCAGGATTAGAATATATAACTTTTGTGTACGTTCTCTCATGCTGATAACCGCAGGATTAGAATATATAAATTTTGTGTACGTTCTGTCATGCTGATAACCTTAGGATTAGAATATATAAATTTTGTGTACGTTCTCTCATGCTGATAACCGCAGGATTAGAATATATAAATTTTGTGTACGTTCTGTCATGCTGATAACCGCAGGATTAGAATATATAAATTTTGTGTACGTTCTGTCATGCTGATAACCGCAGGATTAGAATATATAAATTTTGTGTACGTTCTCTCATGCTGATAACCGCAGGATTAGAATATATAAATTTTGTGTACGTTCTGTCATGCTGATAACCTTAGGATTAGAATATATAAATTTTGTGTACGTTCTCTCATGCTGATAACCGCAGGATTAGAATATGAATACGCCCGATAACTTTTATCGTGAAAATAAAAAATATAAAAAAATGGAACGTTTCAATTCTGTCAGCGATAAGCAGGGAAGGGCTTATTCTTATTTCGTTGAGGTTTGTCTCTGGATGAATATCTGTCTTTCTTTCTCTCTTTCTCTTTCACTCTTCCACGTCCTCATCCACATGTTTCTCTCTATATCTAATTTTTCTTAACCCCTTTTTTCCTACGCTTGTCCCCCAGAGTTAACTTAAAAGGAAAAAAAAAGTAAACCAGCTCAGAGTCATCAGATCACGTTTTGTCGGTACGTTCAGTGTCATAAGTCGCCTAATACTCGCAACAAAGCCACAATCATGAGCGCGTTGCCGATGTTGATAGTTCTTCAACATCCATCTTCTCTAGGAGATTAGCATTGTCAGGCTGGCGCATTAAAATCTATCGGGCCAGATAGGTGGTGCTGGGCTGGCCGCAACAACATTGCTGCCTCTAGTGCATGCTTCATGTATTGCGGAATACAACCGGTTTTTGTCCGTACCTTGAGGCAGTGATTACCTGTATCACCGCTAATGCCATTGCGTCCAAATCAATCGTCCTGATTCTCCTGACGCGCGTTCAAGTTATTCCAAATTGTCTGACGTCTCTCTCCGAGTGGATTGGATCTGGGAGAGGGTACCGTGTCAGCCGTGGATGACTCAGAGCTGGGTGTTATATCAGCCCAGCAACAAGTCTCGCCCTCCCTGGACTCCACTGATAAGCTTCAGAGTAGCTGGCCACAAAGTGAGAGTTGAGTCAATCGGTGGTGCGCTGGGCTGACGGGCACGGGGGTTCGGGGTTCGATCAGGTGGTGGAGTCGGACTCCATCTGACCAGCCGTGAGCTTGGCTTGATGGAGAGCCGCCGCCGTTTCCGCATTAAGAATTCTCCTGAGGAACGTAAGAAACATGGCAAAGAATTCAATGGACATAGTAGCAGGCAGTGATCCAGCTAGTTTATTAATTATTTGACCCTGATGCCCATGCTAATAAGGAAATTATATAATTGTTATAGTAAACCGATCGTTGATTTTTTTTTGTACGGTTCATATAGTGAAAAAAAAAAAAGGTCAGGCAAGACGTAATGTCGATTAGATATGTCCCCTAAAGTAGTTAGTACTGTAAGAATTATGAAACTATTTTACAAAATCTGAGACTTCGTGCAGCACAATTTGAATGTCAAGTGTCCTCTTTCTCATAGTTTTGTTCTGTTATCTCGCACTGATTCTGTCAAGGAGATATGATATCGCTCTCTTAACAATCAGAAGGCTCTGTATATTGATGGTGGTCATGTCATGAAATTATCATGTTTCTAAAGAGATGTGTCAAATTTTTAAATTTCTGCATTCTACTTAATCTGATTGGTTTAAAATAAATTTGTTAAATTCCGGTTGAATTGGTTAGCTCGTAAATACATGCTGAATTGGATAACATACAGAAAAATCTGTTGAATTGTTTTCCACACAAATAAGTTTGCTGGGTCCCACACACATGATTTCTTGTTATCTGTTGATAATCAAAATCAGCAAGTTATTTTGAGATAATTTAAAAAAAAAAAAACAACAAACAACATAATTTCTAAGTTTGACAGGCTTATCAGTGAAAAGATAACCTTGTGTTGCTGAATTCATGATGGACTGAATATTGTCTGATTTTCTCATTCTGTCATGATGATATGATATGATACATGTTGGTCTTTCTAGGAATTCTAGAGCTGCAACAACATTCCTCAAACACAGAACATTTGAGCTGCCGTTAGTTTCCTCGCTGGCTGAAATGTGTCCTTACCCCCCCTCCCCCCCTCAGAGATATTGACCTTGTCGTCAATGCTTCTTATTTCTTTTCTTTCTTTATCTTTCCGCTTGGTCAAAGATTTCTTGGAAAATGTTAAATGATTACATAAAAGGAAAAGGTGCACTAGTTTCTTTTTCGTCCTCCTATCTATTCCATACGTGGCATACATTTTTCCTGTCTTACAATTGAAATTTCAAATTGGTATTACCTATGAGCTGTTCACATTTAATCAATTAATCATAATGCTTTTTTCTTGATTTTGAATAGATTAAAAAACAACAATCAAATGGAAAGATCTGCCAAGAGCAATCAAGGAAGCATCATCTTTAGTAATTTTTCAAACATAAGTGTTATTGATAACTTGGATCAAATTTGTTTTTGTTATAAATATTTTTATTTAGCAAAATTTGATTATTAAACGTATAGAACATCCTTTGTCATAGCAGAACGCTACATTCTTTGCCATGCGATATAGAGGTATCTGCTCCACAGTTAGTGGCATACAGGAAAATTGTAGATTGTGTTGTTTTTTACTTGGTTCGTTTTTGTTTTTTGTCTTTTTTTTCGTTATATTCTTCACTACAGATTTTTAGCAGAACTAACCATTTTAAAACAAATTGTATGAAAGATTCTCAAACTGTGTATATCATATAATTCTTTTTTTTTTTCTTCTACCCTCAGACGTTCTGGAAATTCCCTCTATGAGTTGCTAGGCCTCAAGAAAGGTGCGACAAATGAAGAAGTCAAGAAATCCTACAGGAAGGTAAATCTTTCGGCCTGAAGCATCCACTGAAGTCTAGTTAACACCAGGGTGGAAATGTTCTTCTTTGCTGCTGAAATTCTTTCTTTTTTAATCCAAATTTGACCTTATTTTAGTCTTTTTTTTTTTCGTTGTTTTGTTTTTATCTCTATTTTCATGATGAGTCAGATTTCAACCTTTACAATTTATAAGAATAGCAGTTCTCACCTTTGACAAAAGGTAGGATTAAAAAATTTGTATTTTCTTTACTTAATTCGCCCAGATAACTTATTTGGTCCCTTATTGGTTCCTAGATAGTTTTATTTAATTTTGTGGGAGAGCAGCTGCCCTTTTCCTTTTTTTTTTTTTTTTTTTGAAAAGAAATTCATTCTGCGGCCAAGGTTCCAAGCTTTCTTCACACTATAAGTCCAAGGGGCAATAAAATCTCATTTAATCCTGGAAATAGTCTCAAAGAAGAATGAACCTACATTTTTTAAGGAGTTAAACCTGAGTCAGGTAGCCCTATAAGAATTGTGGATTGAAATATAATATATATTCCTTATGATAACCATAATATGAATGGAAGCTAACTTAACTTTCCAACAATCTATTTAGTATGTGTGATTTAGAATCTGCAATAAGACTCGTCAATCATTACTTTTTTCTCACGATTGTCAATAAAAAAAAATCCTAAAAAGGAAAGGTTAACATGGAAATCAAATTGTCTACTTTTAGATAAGTGAATCAACTTAGACCCCCTATAACTGCTTGTTGGCGGAAAGCAAGGAAAAATCAGTGTAACATTCCCTTTTTTAAAATTTTTTTTTCGTTGAGGCTTGAAATAAGCGTTAAGAGTCTCATTCACATCAACTACATGATTACAGTCAGAGACTTTTGAGAATGAATCTGTTTCTCCCAAATTGACAAGTTTTTGTTTTTCTTTCTTCCACATCTTCCTCCCTGTGACAGCTTGCTTTGAAGTTTCACCCAGACAAAAATAGAGATGACCCTGACGCAGCTGAAAAGGTTAGTGTGAATAGATAAAGCGAATGATTTTATTTTTAGAAGACGATATATTTGAAGCACTTCACTCACCAGTGTTTAGAAGACGATATATTTGAAGCACTTCATTCACCAGTGTTTAGAAGACGATATATGTGAAGCACTTCACTCACCAGTGTTTAGAAGACGATATATTTGAAGCACTTCACTCACCAGTGTTTAGAAGACGATATATTTGAAGCACTTCTCTCACCAGTGTTTAGAAGACGATATATTTGAAGCACTTCTCTCACCAGTGTTTAGAAGACGATATATTTGAAGCACTTCACTCACCAGTGTTTAGAAGACGATATATTTGAAGCACTTCACTCACCAGTGTTTAGAAGACGATATATTTGAAGCACTTCTCTCACCAGTGTTTAGAAGACGATATATTTGAAGCACTTCACTCACCAGTGTTTAGAAGACGATATATTTGAAGCACTTCACTCACCAGTGTTTAGAAGCCTTAATCAATGTGATTTCTAGACGGATGCATGGTGGCAAGAACAACAGTGTAAGACTACAAATGCTAAATAGACGCTAAAATGTAATACATGCTTTGTTTTTAAGATTGAAGAATGAACTTTTTCATCACTGGATACATCGTAAGAAGAGGGATTTACAACTGACACACAATGAACATGTTTGTGCAAAGTCAAGCATTCAAAATGAAACAAAGTGCTGGATTTTTTATCTGTTTTTCTTTTTGTTATGTATTAAGGTATTATCTTAGTGTGCATATATGTATTTTATTTACTTCTTATTGTTATAAACACATGTATTCTTTCTCCTTGGTTTTATTTCAATCCGCAAGGCCTTTTGTTTTTAAATTATCTTTAGGAAATATATAAGAGAAAAAGACCAACAGGTAAATCGCATGCTGAGTTAGTATTTTACATGTTTGTACTTTATTCATCATAACGTCAAGGAATTATCAAATTTGGCGTATTTGACTCAATCTGGTAAAGCCCGGCTTAAGTCCATAATTGCAGTGTATAAATTTTAGTTTTCTCTACAGAATTTTGTAAATTAAGGAGCAATATAGGAAAATCTGAATGCGAAATTTATCTATAAGGATTTCTTTTGAAAATAATTTTTAAGGATCTTGCAAACTTTTTTGCGATCATGCAAATAATGTTATTTTAGCTAGGCATCACTCACTGTCTCATACTTATACATCTTTTTTTACCTTATAAGTAGATCTGGGATGTATAGTATTGCAAAATGCTAGTTAGTACTGCATTACTGTGTGAAGTAAAAAGAAAATGAAATCTGCCAGAATACAGAACGTTTTTATATTAAGGAATTGTCTCATCTTTCTTTTATCTTGAATCTTTAAGTTCAAAGAAATAAACAGAGCCAACAGCATTCTATCAGACAGCACCAAGCGTGGCATTTACGATCGCTATG
The DNA here is from genome assembly GCA_033675545.1 of Elysia crispata. Classification (NCBI taxonomy): domain Eukaryota; kingdom Metazoa; phylum Mollusca; class Gastropoda; family Plakobranchidae; genus Elysia; species Elysia crispata. Next base: position 24,390 of record JAWDGP010005322.1, on the reverse strand, counting down.
GCTCCCTAGGCATCTATGCTGCTGAGCAGTTTGGCGAGGAGAATGTCAACACATATCTGGTGCTCACTAGTGGATGGTGCAAGGTTTGTCCATGGAGCTTTTAGTTTAGCAAACCTTCCAGTAGATTGTGTCTCAAAGTGAAGAAAAATTGGGGAACAGTCTGGTCAAATCTTTTTTTTTTTTTTTTTAACTTCATATTCACAGCATATCTTGAATATCAATTTCTCTGCCCATTTTAATTTTACTGTCAAATTAAAACGAGGCAAATTTTGAGTTTTGTATTCCTGTGCAGCAAGTCTTCTAGTTGAACAGCTTTGGTATGCAATATATTTTGAGGTCTACTTTAATGGCTTGAAAGATGTTCCAGGAAAATCAACATCTGCATCTTTTAATGGATACACAATCATGTATTCAGCTATTTATTTTGTTTTATTCATTTATTTTTAACACTATTTCTATAGGTTAAGACTGAAAATGCCTTATAATTCATTTTTTTTTTTTATTGTGGAAAGAGAATTCCTAGTAATATTGGATGAACCATTCACCACCATAATTTTGTAGGAATAAGTTGGAAAATCAAATGGGTATTGCTAGAAACGCAGCATGTGAAATTGTTCATTAAATTGTTAGTAAACAGTTATTTAACAAAAGGTCATTTGTTTTATTTTAAAAGATTTTGTTTTAGGCAAATGACAAGTGAAACATTGGGAGATTATAATTTTAGAGTTAAGATAAGTCATTTTGATTTGAGCTTTTGTAATTCAAGCCAAATAAAAAATAAAACCCAGAGATCCACTTCTATTAAATCTTGCCATTAATTTTGATTGAATTGTGATTCTTTGCATATTTTTTTACTTTGCATATTTTTTAGGAAAGATAAACATTATTTAATTTTAATTAAATCTGTAATGAAAGACATTAAACTGAATACTTAAAAATTAAGCAAATGTATGAAGACTTCGTTCATGTTTCAGTTTTTGTAGCCGGCATATAATTCTCCTTTAGATTAAGAATCCCATGAGTTGATGATTAATCATTAACTAGTCTTATCTGCTTTCTCGCATCCTGTAGGCATTTGCCATCTTTTGTGGAATAATCACCGGCTGTTACTGTTGCTGCTGCTGCTGCATGTGTTGCAACTTCTGCTGCGGCAAGTGCCGACCTGGTCCGCCCAGTGATGAAGGAGATTATGCAAACTTGCATGTAAGTTTACTTGTTTCAATAATTAAAAAAAAATTTCCCCTAAAGTTCTAATTGGATGACTGAACTGCAATATCAACTCATAACTTAGGGACTTTAGCTTGTGGGCCCTCTGATATATGGAAAGTTTTTTTTTTTTTTTTTTGAATTTGTGCCCTTGGAGTATTCTTGTTTTGCCCATCAAGATCGCCTTTAAGATTTCTAGATCTAGATTTTGATCGTTTTGTCAGGACCAGCAAAAATGTATTTTTTATACTAAACTAGAACAAATGCCTAAGTGTCTTACTAAATAAAGCATTTACTCCCTTCAATTAGAATTATAATGTGGTTCTTTTTGTTGTTAATAATGAAGAGAGTTTTTAAAAAAGTAAATAAATCTAAGATATCATGGGGAAAAGAAACTGAAATGATTTAAGAGTTCATATGGAAGGCCAGATAACATGAGTATGTTGCAGTAGCCCTCAGTAGATTTTCTGTTGTCCCATAGTTTGAGTTTGCTCCCCTCATTCAGTTTCAGCGTATTGCATGTGTGGTTTTCTCATATTATCTCTTGTCAGGCATGGTAGCTAAGCCCAAATAACTTGGTGTCCAATATCTCTCATGTCTTATTCTACGGAAACAAACTGGAAATTTATGCAAATTAATAGATTTGAGACTTGATGTTGGCAGTTTTTACCTGTTGGTTTAGTTGCCCAATAGTGATGAAAAATTAAACCATATGGCAGTGAATGTTTAAGAGTATTTTGAAATAATTAACAGTATTTGTCATTTCTAAAGTGAGATGAAAATACACCAAGGATAGCATATTTTACCATCCTTCTGTTATTTTCAAAAGAAACTTTTTGTTTCTACTTGTTGCACACTGGTAGATGCTCCCCTGCATAGAAACTGTTGCTGACAAAAATCAGCTGTGGAGACTTGGACAAAATATTCTTAATGCATCTCTCCAGAAAATCGTCAGGAAATACAAGGGATATTAAACAGCATGAAAACCAATAGATGTCTTTACCCCTCCTATGTTTAAGACATGCAAGTTTGATGAGGTGAAACTTAACATAGGAGATGACTTATCAAAGCAAGAAACTGGAGAACTCCAATTTCTTTAGACTTCCAAATTGCAAATTTGAAGGGTTTCACTGTATTACTAATTTTCCTTCATCACAGAATATTTGCAAGACATTCTTTTCATTCCACGAATTAGTTGTTTAATTTTTATTTTATTTTATTTTTTTTTTGTAGGATGAGGCTGGGATGACCCCAGAGGATGAGGAGCCAGTGACCTCCCAGCCCATCTCTCTAGGCCCACCCGCAGGCGTAGAGAAGAAGAAGGAAGAAGAGGAGGAGGTCGAGGACGAGGCTGGTCCTGACGAGAGAACCAATCTACACAGTGGCGCCACCCAGCCTTCTTATGGAGCCGATGTGTCAGTGGGAGCAGCTGGAGACAGTGGGTAGTAGGCACAACAAGTAGATTCCATAGACGTGTCACAAGACCTTTCCTAATGAATTTTATGAAAAAATGGTTTCAAGTAATGGATAGTTGCACAATATTTCTTCTCTACTTTAGTTTAGTTTTGTCAACTTAGACTGCTTAGGGACAGCTAACTTAGCTCAGATTACCCGGTATAATAAACTGATGACCATGAATTTGGGTTTTAAAAGTTTTTGGACCAGGTTCACTTCACCTTATTTCTAGAAGATTTATTGAATACTGGTACAGATGTTGTTAATGAGGTTGTATTTCACTCTGGAAAAAGGACTTTACACATTATCATTGAAAGAAAGCTTAGCAATAAACTTTTTAGGTATGCAACCTGCTTAGATTGTTTGTGTTACATCTGGTCCTGAAAGAAGAGTGGGGCTGTAGTTTGAGATACACATGAACTGTGGCTCTTTATGAAATGGGAACTGAGCTTTGAGAAGCTTAAGTTAAAATCATTTTAAACACACTTGTCGCCAGGCGCTTCATGGAGACAAGGCAGCCATAGAAATCTTACATGATTTAAAAAGAGATAGGTTATAGTTTAGAACAAAGATATCATTCAAATATTTGTCAATTTTTTTAAAAGAGGCTAGTAACAGCTTAAGTCACGAGCACTAAATGATGTGAAAGCTTTGATATATGCGAAACAGGAATTTGGTGAGGAACTATTTTTTATACTGGTAATAGGACTTGCACAATATTCGTTTGTGTTCATAAAAATCTAGCCTAATACATGATGCAGGAAAAGAAAAATAATATTTCTCTTCTGATTTTTTTAATGAAAATTTTATTTCTTAAAATTGCAGAAACAAAAGATATGAAAAATGCAAAATTAGGCAACATTCCTTTAGGCCATTTCAGTGCTTTAAAACCCTCTGAGCTTCCTGCTCAATGGTTAAATGGTGTACAGGAAATGTTCATATAACTGCAGCACTGCGAGGCAACTAAGCAGAGGCAGCAGACAGACAGCAGCAGAGGGCATCATGGGTCTCAGAACTAGTTCATCTAAGATATCTAAGCAGCAATCTTCTCTAGGAATATTTCACCTTCTTAACATGAAATCAACGTCTTCAATGGCGTGTTCAAGGGAGATTTAAAAAGGGTCAGAGCCTATCCATGGCAGTGTCAAGCTGAAATTCAGCACTGAATTCTGTTACAGAATTATAGCCGCATCTAGATAAAGTCACCACTTGGCATACATTACCAGAAGTCTTCTAAAAGTTGTTGAACATTTAAGAATTGTAAAATCAGAGTGAAGTTATTGTAATCATACAGAAAATTAACTTTTATTTTCAACATTCCTGTAGTAAAGGAAAGTGGTGCCGTCAAAGTGTTATAAAAGAGCCCTATTGTGAATGTTAATCACTCATTTCAAATGTGTATGCAGTTGTATAAGTTGCATTTTGTTTTTTTATAAGGGGACTTTTTTCAAGCTATCTTTGGTAACAGAAGTATATTTGGTTAAAATTCATTGTTCTTTTACTTTATCCAAAGATGTATATAAGTATCTCTCTCTCTCTCTGTCATATATATATATATATATATATATATATATTCATAAACATATATATATATATATATATATATATATATATATATATATATTCATAAACATATATATATATATATATATATATATATATATATATATATATATATATATTCATAAACATATTTATATATATATATATTCATAAACATATATATATATATATATCCAGTTATGTGCTTTAATTTTTGGTGTCAAAATGATGTAAATTTGTTGTCTTTTTAAAACCATTGTAAAACTCAATGGTGAAAATTTCTTACTTAATATAACCAAGAAGTGAAGGGGATGAAATGAAAGTAAAAGTAAAAAATTGATCAAGTTCTTTTTATATTAGTATATCATGGTTTTTACCATTTAAGTTAACCTAGTTTCTTGGTTTACTTTTCTTCACTTTTGCTCCATAAAAATAGAAAGTGAAATAATTAAAAAAAAATGAAAAATAAAAAATTGGCCTATATCTAAGGGAACGAATCGGGAAATCCGTTACTCGCTACAGAAACCAAAGTCTTTGGAACCCAAACTTCTTATTATTTGCATTGGCTGCAAGCAATTCAGAATGAAAATAACAAGAGCTGAAAGTAGGCCTTGGTATACTAAAAGTTATATATATAATATACAAGGGATAAATTATAGACAGAGCTAACTCTTGGTGATTTTATTATCATTGGAGAATAATATGATTTTCAAAGTGTGCAAGCCCAATGAGTTTTTATCTTCTGGCTAAGAAGTGATTTATGTCAATGTTGGAATTATTTAAGTGTGTATATTAAAGCCTTGCTTAATTTATAGTCTGTGAGTGCGCAAAATCTAGCATTGCATGCTGTAGCATTTTTCCCCTGATGATTGAAGAATTGTGAAGGCATCTGTGAGCTTTGTATATATTATGAAAATAATTATATTATCTTGTAGCAATATGCTTAACCAAGATTCAGGCCGGAACAGTTTGCCTACAAGTGAACACCTTTGACTTCAGATCAACCTGCTATTTGTGACTTAAGTTGGAATATAATATTATTTGATAAATGAATTTTGAATAATTTGTGATTTTGAGACCTTTGCAAAGATTTCATGTTTTGCATAATAAACACAAACGTTATATTTTCATGCACTTTTAGTTACGGTTAAAAGCAAATCCTGATGTAAACTTTGATTTACCCAAATTTGTGGTATGAAATTTTTTATGGTTTCATCGTTAAAAGACAGTTAAATTATTTGCTGTGTGAAATCTGTCATTAAACCCCACCAGTTTGACTATAACTTGCTCAAGATTATGTTGGTAGCAGAAGCAAGATATTTAATAAAGGGATAAGCCCAGTTAGACTTCATAGATGTTTTACTTGGAGTTCCTTTCAACAGGTTTTCCAGGCCCACCCTACATGAACTAAAAAAATTATACGAGCATGCAGCAAGGTTTTGATCACCTTCAGACAAGAATAATGTAGGATATGTAAAATAATATCTGCTAGACTTTCACGGCTTGCTTTTTAGGGGTGGTTTATTTTTTTCGCCATTCCTACCTTTTGTTCAAAAACAAGCTCCTTATACAGATTTTTTTTTCTTTAAACTAGTTTTACTCAGTGATTTTAATGATGAAGTCATTGTTTTCACACAGCACAATTAAAAATGATATTTTAATCTTGGTTTTTTTTTTAGGAATAATCATATTTTTAATCTCACACTATTTTCAACTGATATGAAGATGTTTAAAATTATTTCTGAAAGATTTTTCATATCATGTGACATGTGCATAACTAAACCAAGTTTTACATCTATGGAGCTGAGTAAATGGATTTTTAGTTTTACACTTTCAAGCTCTGTTATGGCCTTTTCAAGCAGTGTTAAACATTGACACACTTGCATGCAATAAATTGGTGGATCATAATTATCAATATCTGTCATATTTATTGGGAGTGATCTCTTCATTATCAATATCTGTCATATTTATTGGGAGTGATCTCTTCCTGGGCCCTCCAGTCAAAACTATTGAAAAATGTAGGAAAAACAGGTAGAGCTCCATTCAGCGGTTTCTTTATTAAGAAACTATTTACAAACATCTTTTAAATCTAAATACATAAAAAAGGTGGATTTTTTTTTTAAAGGGAGTCTTGTCCCACCTGGTTTCCACATAAACCTTGAGCCAATGTAAAATTATTGAGAGCTGTTTTGTTGTCAAGATCATCACAAACCAAATGTGTCTCCAAACTTACCATTTTTCAATATTAATGTCACCTGAGAATTTATTACCTTTAGCAAGGAAAAAGTACACACAAGTTAGACTTTTCCAACCTAATACATTTCTTTTCATTCCAAAATCTCTAGTGATTATGCATCTATATCTTTATCCTTTTTTCTTTCTTTTTCTTATCATTAGATTCGCTAGAAATTTGCCACTATATGTATTCAAATTTCAGAACCCCAAGTTATGATTAGAAAAAAATTGGGAGCATGTAAGATACGCAAATTTGTTTCATTGCTCCAGAAATTTTTGCTCTTAAACCTCTGAGATATTAATTCAAAGAGGGAGAAAATATTATTATTAATTTTAATCACTGCGACTATCTCTTAAAACTCACTATTCTGTTTGAAATGTATTGCTTATATAGATGTATTATTAAAATTGACTTTATTTCTTGAGATGGTATATATTTTCTTTCTCCATGTATATTGCGGCAAATGGGAGTTGTTATTTTTTTTTTCATTTAATCTTAAATTTTGCTTTTCATTGCTTTCTATTTAAGTCTTTTTTATTTGCACATAATTTTTTTTATATATGTATATATATATGTTAGCAATAAGATAGTGAGTACAACTTCCTGGTCTTTGAAAATTGCCTGTCTTCCCTCTCGTTGACAAAGCTAAGTCATTCTTATGAGCTTTATTTGAAATGTATCATGATGGCACATTATTGATCTTTCCAACGTCATTACTAAAGACTTGTGAACATATCCCAATATTAGGTTTAAGGAGCGTCAATTCAAATCTGTTTTGCTGCCCTCTGTTTTTGTTTTTATTTTTATATTTTCTCTATTCGTGCATCTGATCTCTTTGACTGGACTTAACTGACAGTGTGGTGACCACACATAGTTTTAAGACCATTTGAGCTTCTGGCAGGCTATACATGTCAATATACCCACTTTGAAGTCGAGGTAGCTTTGGAAAATGTGAGCAGTAGTTTAGTTGGGACCACATCGGCTCTTCTTTAAAGGAAACAGTATAATTCTGGACCAGGTTTTAGTTTATTATTATTATTGTTATTATTATTATTATTATTATTATTATCATTATCCTCATTGCAGGTGTTTTAGAGTAGTGTTGCTTAGCGGTTTTGTAAGATGATTTAATGCGACTGAATATTAGGAAAAAGAAAAAGGAAATGAAAATTTTAGATATATTACCTTCAATTGTATAATGTGAGAAATCCAATAGGCAACAGGATGTATGCGTTCAATTCCGCAAACTCAAAATTCTTCATTATATTCTGCTTTTGAGCTGGGCGGTTAATCCATCACAAAATTAGAAGAAAAGAAATTAAAAAAAAGTTTCAATTTGTATTCGTGTAGTGGATTGAAGTGTTTTAGAAATTTCATTTTATCTGCCTAATGTAAAAAATCTCATCTCAAGCTGCAAAAATAATTTCTACTTTGTTTGGAATATCTTCTGAGATTCATGATTCATTGATTGCTTTACTACGTACTCCAGCGGGCTCTCAACACTGTGATTAAACATTGAACGATCCTTATCTTTTTCTTTTGCCGTCGACGTGGGTTTTTTATTTCTTTTCTACTCACATCTTAGGAGAGCCTAGAGATTTGATGATGCATGTATTGTGTAGTGTAACAGAAGACCTGAGGGCAATGATTTTGTAAATCTGAAGGATGGTTCGTCCCTTTAGATTTGTTTCGTTTACAAAAAAAATGTGTGCTTTGATTTTGTTGGTTTACCACACTATACAACAGTCACAACCAGTATTTGCCAGGTCCTACCCTCACTTTTCACACAAAAAGTTGAACTATTGTGTCAACCTGCTCAATGGTCAACTAATTATCCCATATAGGCATTGACTCTTAAATATGCTTCTTATCGATGGCCATTTTATGAAGGATATGGTAGAAATTGTTTCTTTGGAAATGGTCTAATTGATGTATAGAAACCATATACATGGTGAACAGTGATTCCAATTGAAAAAAAATCATGGATTAATAAACAAGGGTAGACTGGTAAAGTAGCAGAAGATTAATTGAAAAAGAAATTGTTATGAAGAACCTATAATATTGAAGAAAAGCTAATCTTAAGAAATCTTGATATCCTTTGGAAACAGGCATGAGAAAAGAAAGCAATTATGGTTGTGTTCAGTTCAAGATCTTTTCATAATTATAAAGGCTTAGGGAAGAGAGTTCAGGTCAGAAATAGTCATAATCGTCCTTTTCTACAGACAGTGAGGGAGAGAAAGTCTGACAATAATTCATGTCCAGTCAGGTAATGAAACTCATTCGTTCAAGGGCACCAGTTACATGTAATGTTGAGAGGAGGATGAATAGATTTTCAAAGACTAATTTGAATTGAAATTTTACAAGATTAAGAGCAATGTGATACCAACTTAAACTTGGGATCAATACAAAACAAACAAACCAAACTAATTTAAAAAATTTGTGTAATGCTCCTATGTTGATGATAACATAAAGAAGACAGAAAAGGCAATAAAAGTATACTTTATGAATTTTAGAAATTGAATCCAATGTTTTTAACGTTGAAATTCAATTCAATCAAGATGCATTAAACTTGTATTAATACGAGCTGCCCTTCTATATGAAAACACTGCTGCATCATCTTCTTCATCATTCTTTCTAACAATTAATTCTCAAACAACTAGAACCACGGTTTTGATTTAGGCAGTTGTGTCTTTTAGGTCTTCTGATGACCGATTTATATGTTCTGGGCCAGAGAGATGGGGGCTTGGCCATATTTGGACTCAGATCTGTTTAGCAAGGGACACAATTGGAGCATATGTTTTGTAATTTTAGGGATCTGTCCATAGAAAAAACTGGTTTGTCTAATGCCCGTGCTGTGATCATCACTTGATCACATGTGTTGTTTTTCAATCCATAATATACTTAATTGGTGTGTAAAAGGTACATGTTTATTTTTTTTTATTGTTTTTTTTTTTTCCCTCGTTCTCTTTAAACATTTTTTCATTTTTATGAAACATCAATACCTTGTCTTTGTGTGAATTTGTAGGCAATGCGATCAGTTACAGTGGTGGAAAGAGTTCTGTGATTGTTTGATGTTGTCACACTTGCATAACAGCTTATCACTTTCTCTTTGAGGCATCTTTGCCCTGATCTATTTGTGTTTTAGTTTTGAAGAAGTGAGCTAGTAAAAGGGAGTTGTGCAGGTTTTGCTACCTTGGCTGGCATTTTTCCTTTTTTAAAACGAAGTTCATCGTTTATTTGCTGGTTTTTTTTTGTTTTTTGTTTTTTTTGGCTTTAACTCTTGAAGGAAGAATTAAAAAAAAATTAAAATAAAGAAAATCTTAATTTATAAAATAATGGACATCAAAACAAAGCAACAACTATTTCAAAACTACATGGAAAAAAGACACATCTGAATGTAATGAAGTGAAAGGTTTACAGTTTAGAGCAAAAAGAGGGTAATATTCACACTGAATTACCTTGGATAGTTGCCACAATATCTGTGTGGTTTTATTTAAAACAAATTTCTAGGTGGTATGAGTTTATAAATGTTGTGCAATACTCGAAAGTTGATGTGTAATAATTATGAATTATTTTGTGCAAGATTTTTGTCAGTGTCACTTTGGAATTTTGACTCCCATTTTTTTTATCTATTTCCTTGATCATTGTGCGTGAAACATTAACTTGGCAACATGTGAATAAAATTCAATAAAACATAAGGACCACCAGTGATGTGTCTTCAGACTATTACTAAAACTTTGTGATCAACAAGGTAACAAATTTCTGCACCAAAGTGTACCAACTCTGTAACTCTAATACCCACTTTTAGCCGGAGCCAATGACAAGCAACTCGCCAGTTGTACTTTCAAAAGTGTGAGTTTATTACACTGCATTTTTTTCCTTTACATTTAGAAAATATCATAAAATTAACAACATTTGCTAAAGATGAATAAGAATTTATCTTCTAGGAGAAAGCAGACAAAAATTACTTTACATGTTTGATTTCCGAATTCAAAATTTTGGATATCTAACATTTTCACTCTGATTCCCACACATACTCCTACGCTCATTCATCCAACCACACTCGCACTCATACATAATTTCATTATTACTTTACATGTACATATATATACATTAACAAATATATAATTGGTATATACATGTATGTATATAAATCTCTAGCTGCACTCAGGGTCGGCAGTTGTACTCTAGATCTGCCGCTATAGGTTACTTGATAAAACTAGGATACTCATGTACAAGAAAATATTATACCTTCTTTCACTGAGCTTGATGAGGTTTTTATGGCTTGCAGGAAAGCCAATTCTTAGACAAGGTCAACAATAACCACTCCTGACTGATCTTCAGTGAGAAGTGAACATTTTACCAGGACAATTTGACAGTCCTCACTGCACATCTCGTTTTAGATAATGATTAAACAGGACAGCAAGTAGACTCGGATATCCTTTTTTTTTTTAAATCCTAAGCATGATTAGTTTCAACATAAGATTTGTTTAAGCAAATTACATGGAGCTGAAAAAAACAACAACAAAAAACATTTAATCAATCAATAAACTGAGAAAAGAATCCAATTTTAGTCATTACATAATTATGATGATTAAAAGTGAATGATTGTAATAGGTAGAGACTGACATCAGCGGTAACCAAACAGGTATGGAAGAGCTCTGTAAGTTAGAGACTGACATCAGCGGTAACCAAACAGGTATGGAAGAGCTCTGTAAGTTAGAGACTGACATCAGCGGTAACCAAACAGGTATGGAAGAGCTCTGTAAGTTAGAGACTGACATCAGCGGTAACCAAACAGGTATGGAAGAGCTCTGTAAAATCAGTTATTAACCTTTGATATCTACAATGTTGTGTGTGTGTTTGGCTCACCATGGGCATTGCACCGTTAAGAACAAATTGATTTATGCACCTCAACACATGACAGTATGACAGTTTCTAACTTTTGCTAAGTAATTAGCTTGAACTTTTAATTTTACATAGGCTCAAATTGGCCTTTAAGTTTAAAGCATATTGCATGCTTGGCTGCTTTTGCTTTATTTTTAAAATGTTGCAACCTCTTTGAAAACTATCTCTGACACATAAAATTGATATCAAAATCTTCAGAATAAAAATCGCCATGCAGTACTGGTTTAAGCAAAAAGCTTATCAAGAGAAAATTTGAAAAAAAAAATGGTGTTGAGTACCACCTTTAGCAGGAAAGGAAATAAGCGTATAAATTCATTGGTGACTTTAATCTGGGGTGAAATAGAATACAAAATATCTTTAAATAATAAAACTGACGATGAATTTTCAACACAAACAAAGCAAAAGAACTTATTTATTCATTGAAGAAAAGAAAAATGATATTTGTGGAACGGTATTCAGCCCATTTTCACTTTCTCTTTAACCATTGTTGTAAGTAGCGGGTATATATATATATATATATATATATATATATATATATATATATATATATATATGCCGCCTCCATCTCTCTCTCTCTTCCTCTCTCTCTTTCTCTATCTTTCTCTCTCTCACTCTCTCTCTCATTCTCTCTCCCTCTCACTCTCCTCTCTCCCTCTCTCTCCCCTTCTCTCTGTCCTCACTGTCCTCTCTCTCTCCCTCTCTCCTCTCACTCTCCCTCTCTCTGTCTCTCTCCCTCTCACTCTCCTCTCTCCCTCTCTCTCTCCCCTTCTCTCTCTCCCTCTCACTGTCCTCTCTCTCTCCCTCTCCTTCTCTCTGTCTCCCCCTCCCTCCTTTGTCTCTCTCTCCTCTCCCCCCTCTCTCTCCTTCTCTCTCTCACTCTCCTCTCTATTTCCCTCCCTCTCTCTCTCCCTTCCTCTCTCTTTCTCTCTCTCCCCCTCTCTTAATGTATCTATCTACATGTGCCGCATCTCAATTGCTTGCTCACGTAGTTAAATTTGAACTGCCCTTTAGCGGGTTCATGAAAGCCGTGAATGGGGATTCCTACATTATCTTGTCCTTAAATAAAGCGCTCACAACTTAATGGAAATATCAGAAATCGTGTTCTAAACTTTGGCTGGGGTCTTTACCTAGCGGTAGATTACACTGTTTTGGACTCTAAATTGCACCAGATAGAGCAGAAAAATAGAGGCTCTATATAGATGATTCTAGATCTAGACTTTGAGTAGACTTCGTTCCAAATGGATGCCTAATTATACGTAAACACAGATTTACGAATGTAACACAAAATTCTCCGATGAAAGAAAGCCAGAGTAGGGTCTACATATCGCATCAGAAATAATTTAATTCTTACGCAAAACTCTAGTTAGTTTCTCGAATTAGGCCCCGTATATAATTATAGCCTATTAGACGAAAACAATGGTCTTTGCATTCGCTCGAAACACCACAATATTCCTTTTAAACTTAAAAAAAACCCATAAAACATTTCTCTCTCAGTTTTTTTTAAATCCTTTCATTCAGATCTAATTTGTTGTTTAGTTTGAAAGGATGTTCAGATCGTGAATATAATCGCACAAATCCTAAGGTTTATAGGATACAACTAAACCAAACCAAACACAGGCAAGATAAGATGAGAATGACAGACGAGTAAGTCTGACCGAATACTCTCTCGGCACTGCATGGAGGAAGATAACAACCTTGGAAACCATCCGGTTTGTAACCGATATCTTCAGAACCGGTTCGCGTGGCAGCTGTTGTAGGAGGCACTGCACGGTCGGTTGTTGTAGCTGTGGATACATCAACAGTACCGGTCGTTGCTGCAGCTGTGGATGTAGCACTAGCAGTCGAGGACGTACTCCTTTCTGTGTTTTGCTGCTCCGCCGTAGTAGTGGTGGTTGCTTCAGAGATTGTTGTAACCGCTTCGGATGTTGATGTTGTTGCTAATGTGATGGTTGTTTCTGTTGTCGCTATTGTCGTAGTTGTAGTTGCTTCCATCGCCTGTAGAAGTGAACATGTTTCACAGCAGAGCTCCTGTATCTGGGAATCGCACTGACTGAAGGAGCTGACCGTGGAACAATTGGCTCGGTCTCCATAAGGACAATCTGTAGACACACACAGAGGGTGGCAAAGATGGAGCGTAATGGTAAGTTGATAAGTTGTGTAGATTATGGCACGGTAAAACACATGCCCGTTTTCAAAGAAGAAAAAATAAAAACCTTGCGTGATAACCGAAATATCATCAAGACTTTCGAAGAACGCTCACGAGGCGATAATATTAAAGAGTTAAAATCTCCACTTTTCCTGTAATTGTCTTAAAAAAAAATGCTTTTTTTATTTAACCTAATGGTCTAAATCCCAATATTTATATTAATAGAATTTTCTGAGGGCGGAAAGAAAATTATCAAACCTTGAAAAAGAGAAACAAAAACATTGTTCGCAGTGACAGCAACAGCTTTTAACTGTAGTCTAGTGTACGGATTCACGGGTTCGAGGTTAGACTGCCCGCAGTGAAAATCTGCACAGAAATATTTGTTGCAAGTTCCAAACCCACGCCGTGGATTAGATAAAGACTAACTAATTTCCGTCCTACCTCGTCCATAATTTTGAAATTTAAAAAATGTCAGATTCCACCTATTTGAGGACTAGAATGTATTTTTAAAGAATTAGCAATTTTGCAACATTTTAGTTGGTTGGCTTTTTCTTAGAAGAGAAAAAGTAACTTTCGACTCTCATTTTCTTAAAAAGTATGTGTGTATGATGGATCGATATCGCATGACGTCAGTCATGCTTTAGAGCTCATGTAAAACCAATTGTAATTTCTTTCTTAAGGCGGAATAACACGACTTATAAGGCCCACTGGTGCTTATAAATATCATCATTATCATTATCATCATTGCTCTCGTCGTCATTATAACAATCATTATTATTATTATTATTATTATTATTATTATTATTATTATTATTATTATTATTATTATTATTATTATTATTATTATTATTATTATTATCATCATCATTATAATTATTGTTACTCTTATTAATCTTC